>JAODAL010006039.1:0-137524 GCA_025379985.1 Phyllomedusa bahiana
TTCCAAGGCCCCTTTTTTTTTTTTTCCCTTTACATATGATGCCTTTTATTTTAGGGGACAAGATGTACTTTCTAATGAGGTTATTCATATAACCATAGAATGTACTGGGAAACCGGCAAAAAATTCTAAGTAGGGCAAAATGTGAAAAAAAGTACTTGTGCCATGTTTGCGGGAGTTTTGTTTTTAAAGCGTTCAATCTTTGGTAAACATTTTGTGTTATCTGTATTCTACAGGTTGATATGCATCCACCAATACCAATCATTTAGGGTGTCCGTTATGTTTTGGTACCATAAAAAAATTCCAAACATTTTCTATTTTTGAAATTTGCGCAGTGGCGCCATTTTCTGCGTCCAATAACTTTTTTGTACTAACACCTATGGACTTGAGTGATGGTGTATTTTTTGCAGGCTGAAGTGTACTTTTTATTGTTAGCAGTATTGGAATGCATGTGACTTGTTTGATTACATTTATTCCAATTTTTATGAGACGTGAAATGAAAATGAAAAACCCCGCAATTTTGGAGTTCAGAATTTTTTTTCCTCTACAGTGTTCAGCATACAAGATAAATTATGTTATATTTTAATAGATCAGACTTTTTCAGACGCAACAATATCACATATATATATATATATATATATAAAATTATATATATATATATTTTTTAAAATATATATTATATATATTTTATATATATATATATTATATATATATATAACCTTTTTATTATTTTATTTTTTTTTATTTGTAAAATGGCAAACAGGGTGATTTGAACTTTTATTTTTTTTTTTTTTATTTTTTTTAATGTTTAAAACACTATTTTTTTTTAATTTAACTTTAAGTCCCTCTAGGGTGCTTCACCAATAGGGGACTCAATCATTTTTGCAGCCTAATGCATTATGAGAGACTGTGAGAGAAGTAACACTGCATTTAACACACCTGTTCCCCATTCACACCTCAAACCTTGTAACACTAACGAGTCACAGTGGAGGGAAAATGTCAAAACGGGCACAATTTATCTATTTTCACTTAGAGGTGTACTCACTTTGTTGCCAATGGTTTAGACATTGATGGCTTTGTGTTGAGTTATTTTGAGGGCACATCAAATGTACACTGTTATACAAGCTATTTTAGATTCTACCAAAGTGTCACATCTATTTTACTATGAAAAGATAAAATACAAAATATACAAACAGACAGACAGACAGACAGACAGACGGGACAGATAGATAGATAGATAGATAGATAGATAGATAGATAGATAGATAGATAGATAGATAGATACAGATATTTATACCTTTACAGCTGCTTGCTTGGTAATTGGTTTAGGTAGATTTTTATTGTAATTATTATTTTTTTTCATGTACGAAACAGTAAAATTAAATATTTCCTCTCTCTATATGAAACTACATCTCACTAAACTGAACTTATCATTCTACCATTTAATAAGCAACACAACCCACTGTGTGTTCAGAGGGTGATACTACCATAACACCTAAGCCGCAAGCCAGCTGTGTTGGGGTCATACTAAATCCGGTTGGTCCGCCCCTCCTTAGATGCAATCCCTTGCCCGCTATTGATCTGTTAGATGTCATGAAACAAGAAAGGCTATATGGCCAATTTATATGGCAACTGTTAGCGGTGTTATTTTTTGTGGTGATTTTATTTAGCTTCTGTTTTTTGTAGAATGTTGCAGCTAGATGTATTGGATTAAGTTGAGGGCTTAGGCTGTTCCTCAGACTTGGTCCTCCTTTCCTCACCAGCACCCTGCCACACTATGTCCATAGTCAATGCCACTTTTCTGGCTGAACAGTAAATTCTTTTCTTTGAGAAATAAATTGACTACTTGAGGGGACATGTATGAACGGGGCTGCGGCAGAAGTCTGGTGTATTTTCAGCCTGACGTCAGGCACAGCCCAGTTCGCATTAGTGTTATGCTTCCGGTACACCAGTATCAGGCGCATTACAGAGCGCAAACGACACTTTGTGATGCACCTGATTTGGGGGAGGGGGAGTGCGGGAGTCGTGGTGCAACTAGAACTGTACAAAGCTATAGAAGTATAGCTTTGCTACGGCAATCCTAGGCACATTCCTGATGGAACAGGTATACCACTTTCAAAGTGGTATACCTGAGCCAGGAGTGTTGTTCTAGCACTAGAATGCACCTGATTTATGACCTTACAGCAGCAGTCACTTGTTTGGAAGACTAAATTTTGTTGCGGATATGTGAAATATGATTACCACGACAGCACACTGAAAGTGGATTACTATATTAAATTGCAAGATTCTTTGATTGTTATACATGTAGTTATACATTTAGAAAAATCATATGTTACATATGTTTACATGTTTTATATGACTTGAACTTTACATGTACATTATCCATGTCTTCCTTCAAAGCTTTAATGTTTTGGATTGATCAATATATGGTTTGTTTACTTTGTATTGGAATATCTCAAAAAAAAATTTTTTTTTTTTTTTTTTTTTTAATGAAATTGCTTGCAGAAACCAAGGGGCCATACCACTAATGGTTACACCTCTACACCAGTGGACCATAGCAATAATGGTTACCCCATAACACCAGGAGGCCATACCTGTGATGGTTACCTTCCACACCAGGGGGCAATATTCATGATGGTTACCCCTTCACACCAGGGAGCCATATCCATGATGGTCCCCCCTCCACACTTAGGGGCCATACCTGTGATGGTCACTGGCCACAGTTTTAGGTAACTTCAAGAACCCATAACCCATAAAAGGAAAAAACAAACACATTACTAAATAGCTATATAAAATTCCGTACCATATCTAAAATTCATAAATAGCAAATTGTTGGTGGGTAGTGTATGATGAAAAGGATCCTCATACTTTAAGGGCTTGTCCCCATGACAAGGGTTTTTGGTCAATTTTTCAGACGGCTTGCCGTTTTAGAAACCGTCTGAAAACCTACAAGCAATGCTCCCCCATAGACTTCAATAGAAAAACCGCTTAGCAGTCCCCACTGAACGGATTTTCCAACGGCGGTTTTTCACACTGTTGGCGGTCCGAAAAACTTAGGCTTTCCATAAAAACTGCTCATTGCCAGGAAGGTACATGGGTTAAACAAGGATCCAGCACCTTGCAGGCAATAAGAGAAGGATTAGGCAGCTTTGTGGGGTACACAAGAATTAAATCTTACAGGGTACTACTGTGAAATATCCCATCATACATTGTGTTACAGGCAGTGCTGGGCTATACTGCAGAATATAATGTAATAAGGAATTACAGCTGGGGAAGGACTGCATACAATTAGGAAAATAAGCATTCACATACAGTGATCTGTGTATCCTACAGAGCAATGTGCAGCAGTTAAAGTGAGTTACACCTCCCCTGGCCATCTACTGAGCCCATTGTCTATATATTTCATGATCACAAATTTGTAAAACACATATAAAAGCCATGTAATCCATCCAATCCGATAGCATACACTATTCCAGGTAATATAAGCATAAGCACATGGAGGGTATACATGATTCAGAAAATCTACAACCATAAAGTAGGGACAATATATAAAAATCTAAATCCGCCAGATGGCAGTTAAATATACTCAACGAATCTATGATGCAGCATTGAGACGTAAACCATACACAGACCATTAGAAGCCATATACAGGTAATAACAATGACTTTCAGGTAGGCTATGTCCACACTGCACAGGATTACGATCGTATCTCCGGCGTTTTTCGGTTTTTAAAAGCGCCGCAGATACGATCGTCAGTGTGGTGCCATAGACGGCAATAGACACAGCTCGTCTTTTCTCTGCCCGTCTTTAGGCAGCGGCGTATTATACAACATGTTGTATAATACGCCGGTGCTTCTCGTCTTCTTGACGTCTTCCCATACAATACTATTGTATGGGGGACGACGGGAAAATGAGAAGCGGCCGCGGCTTTTGCACAAAGCGTGACAAAAGCCGCGGTCCTGCATCAAAGAAAAAACGGCCGCTTTTGAGGCCGTTTTTTGTCTGATGCAGTGTAGACATAGCCTTACACACTGCTCTGAGCTGGCCACACCCCCGCCGGCTGAGCCAGGGAGCATCTACAAATAGCTCTATGTGTGGCAGGCTGAGCAGCATGAACATCCTACTGGACACACAGAGCTAGTTGTAGACACAGAGCTTGTACACACTCCCTGGCTTCCTGGTGCTGATATCTTCACACATCACTGGACAGCATGTGAGCGCTGCTCATATCCTCTCCCTGGCTCTGTATCCAGTGCTGCCATGTGAATGTAATGTAAGTGCCTGACTGTCCATTAGTACAGAGCAGAAGTTTATCTGTTTGCAGAAGCAGACTGGCAGCCCCCCTCTCTTCACTCCTGGCTCACACCCCACTCACCCCCACTCCCCCTGACCACCCACTCGACCCCCCCATCTCTCTCCCTGACCCTCCACTGGACCCCCTCCCCTCTCTCCCTGACCCTCCACTCAACCTCCCCTCCCTGACCCTCCACTCAACCCCCCCTCTCTCCCTGACCCTCTACTCAACCCCCTCTCTCCCTGACCCTCCACTCCACCCCCTCTCTCCCTGACCCTCCACTCGACCCCCCTCTCTCTCCCTGACCCCTTCCCCACACACCCCTCCTTTACATACTGACCCACACACATACACTGCTTCCCTCGTTTCCACAAGGCCTACCCAGCTTTCCCACATGCTGGATGGGCTATCCAACACCCAGGAAAGCTGAATGGCACCCATCCCCCATAGCAGGCACCCATCTTTCCTGGATGTCTGCTGTGACCCATGTCACCCAGCTTTCCCAGATGCCGAATAACCTATCCAGCTGGGAAAACCCTCCACAGCAGGCGTCCAGGAAAGGTAGGTGCTTGCTGTGGGGGATGGGTGCCACTCAGCTTTCCCTGGTGCTGGATAGCTCATTCAGCATGCAGGAAAGCTGGGTGATATCCCCACAGCAGTTGTCCAGGAAAGCTAGGTGCTTGCTGTTGCGGATGGGTGCCACTCAGCTTCCCTGGACAACTGCTGTGGGGATGTCACCCAGCATTCGATGGCACTGTGTAGGCTCTTCAGCACCCTCGAAAGCTGGGTGACACATCCCCCACAGCAAGCACCCAGCTTTCCTAGATGCCTGCTATGGGGGATGTCACCCAGATTTCCAAGGCACTGTGTAGGCTCTACAGCACCCTCGAAAGCTGGGTGACACATCCTCCACAGCAGGCACCAAGCTTTCCTGGACGCCTGCTATGGGGGATGTCATCCAGTGTTTCCAGCACTGAATTGGCTATTCAGCATCCTGGAAAGCTGGGTGATGCCCATTTGTAGGGTTGGTGGTTTTTTAGAGGTTTCCCCTTTGGACTAACAACATTGCATCTATTTCTATAATAAAATGGATAACGAGGGCTGGTGGGGGAGTGTTTATTTAAATAGTGTGTTTTTTTCATTTTCTTCCAGTGATAGTAGTGGCGGTTTCTGGATGACGCTTCTCCATTGCTATCACTCGGGCTTGGTGTCAGCCAGCGGTGGTTTTTGCCACCCCGAGGCTGACACTAACCCTGTGTCACTATTACCCCAGTACCCAATGCACCGGGGTACTAGGAAAAGCCGGTAACCGTCAGAGGCACACCCTCCAATGTGATGGTCCGCTTCTGGAGCAGCTGCAGGCTGGTATTTTTAGAATGGGAAGTTACCAGTATTGATGGTTCTTCCCATTCTGATAGTATTAGGCTGCCACTGTTGGTTTTACCTTGGTTTGTCATGGGTGGACCACACGTCGTTTTTTTTCTGTACATTTTTTATTTAGTGAGAATGTGCAAATCGGCATACACTGTAATGATTACAGGAGTTGCCCACTGTAGGATTCTCAATAAATGAATGATTTAAAAAGAAAAGAAACTACGTGGGGTCCCCCCTGATTTCCATAACCAGCCAAGGTAAAACCAACAGCTGCAGCCTGATACTATCAGAATGGGAAGAACCATCAGTACTGGTCCCTTCCCATTCTAAGAATACCAGCCTGCAGCTGCCACAGAAGCAGACCCTCACATTAGCGGGTCTGCTTCTGATGGTTACTGGCTCTTCTTGGTACCCCTGGTGTGTTGGGTATTTGGATAATAGTGACATGGGATTAGTGTCGGTCTTGGGTAGACAAAAACTGCCGCTGGCTGACACCAAGCCCGAGCGATAGTAATAGAGGCATCTGACAAACAGCTCCATTACTATTACTGGAATAAATGGAAAAAAATAACACAGAAACAAAATAGCACTTTATTTAAATAAGCTCTTCCTGACATTGGGTCTCGGGACCATTTTAGTTTATAAATAGAGGCTATGCTGGTCCGACATAGTCTAACGAATACAATAGTATTAAACTCCATCCCCTGCACCCTGAAGGCCACGGCTGTGGCTGATCATCTGGGGGTGCAGGGAATGGAGAACAGGCCAGAGCCGCACCACAATCTCCGGGGGGGGGGAGGTTGGTCTTCTGTCTCCCCCCCAGGAGATTGTGCTGTAAGCTGTGGCCTGTACCTCCTCTTTCACCCCTGCGGCCTAGTGCCAACACGAAATACAACCCTCACCTGACACTCTATAACCCCCTGACCACTGTGTATCGCCCCATATCCCCCTATTCCATCTATCACCATATGAGGAGTTTGTACAGAGGTGGGAATTGGTAGGGAGGTGCTGGAGAAGTGCAGAGTCTAAGATGTTTTTGTGGTTAATTCTGCAGGGACGAGGCCAGGAGAAGTGGTCACGGTGAGTCACTAAATTGTATTGTACTGTCATCACTTATATGTCTGCAGAGCCTGTGTACAACTGCTATCTACCCCCCATATGGTCACTCTATTTCAGAAATATTGATAGTAATGTAATGGTTTATATTCAGGATTAGTATGTTGGTATTATTCAGTTACTATGTGGTCATGGTCTTGTGGTATTATTCATTTACTATGTGGTGGTGTTATGTGGTCATAGTGTGGTGGTATTACTCTGTCACTATGTGGTGGTGATGTTGTCATGGTGTGGCAGAATTATTTGATCTCTGTATAGCGGTATCATTGATAATATTAGTCTTGGTGTGGTCAGTAACAGTACGGTGATATTTGCTCCTTCTATTATGTAGTCAATGTACAACTATTATATAAAGGTATCATCATTCATAGAACATTGTCTTACAGCTATTTGTATGGATCTCTGTATATACTGTGCATTACTTTATATAAATACATATTTACAGACCCTAGTGGTGCCACTGTTGTGTTGGCGCTGGTCTGCTGGAGGGGCGGGACAGGATTGTTTGGTGGGGCATGGTTAGAGGTGTGTCCTGGTGTGATGTCATTTGTTTAGGCATGGTTGGAGGCGTGACTTGATGTGATGTCATTTGGTTGGGCGTGGTTAGAGGTATGGCTAATGTGTCCCTCTTTGCAATTTCCAAAAGTTGGGAGGTTTGAATATATACAAAGAAGGGAGATAATGCCCTGTGCACAACTGGATCAGTATACCCAGCACTGACAAGGAGGTTATGTAGAGATCACTAGTCTATATATAAACAATTGTAAAATAATACCCTGTACACTGAAGGGTCAGTATACAGCACAGGGTTAGTACACTGACATGATTTTATTATACAGGAAGTGCAGCCTCTATACTGAACCCTTATCATGTATTTGATATCCCCCTCCCTGATTTCTGCTCCTCTCTCACTAGTGTCTCTAATACATGTGACCACCAGCTCCTCCACTGAGAAACTGGCAGATATGTGTATACTGCCCATGAACTCGTTTATCACACAGCCACCAAGACAGCAGGCTCATGAAGAAGCATATGTATCCGCTATGTCTGTGGTGTATGTGTAAGGAGATGTAGGGAGCCTTATGCCTGATATCTCTATTTTAGAAAGTAGTGTAAGTATTAGGTTGCTAAGGGAAACTAGAAGGATAGTGCCTTAGTTATAGTAGTGATAGGGTTGATTGATTCAGCAGGCCATAGATTCATATTAAAGTTGGTTACAGTCCAGAGTGCGCTGGACTGTGAGCAGCGTTCTGATTGGGAAGCAGCCACTGCTGACTCCTGCTCTACCAATCAGCGCTGCTCTCACTCTGCACTGACACTTGAGGCTGCTACTTACTCTGCCACCGCAAGATGCACAGAAATATAGGAGGCAAAGGGTTCACTTCTTCCTCCTCTGCTCTCCCCACTTACCGTATTCTCATGCTTACATATGGATTATTTTTTATTGACGGGGCTAAAAAGTGGGAGGGGACCGTCCCCCACCTAGAAAAAAGTGGGGGGGACCAGTCCCCTCCGTACCCCCCTAAAGTTACACCTATGGTGGTGGGTAAACAACCATGACCCTGTCTTTGATATCCAGATTTGGTGCTACTTTGAAGTTTGGTCTCCTCCCTTTTCTCTTTGGAACTTATCTCCCCTACTTAACAAGAAGTAGCCACTATTGTTCATTTTCATACTGGTTATTAATAGAAAATTTTATATTTTACCTTGCACTATTCTCTACACATTTTGATTTTTTCAGGTGTCACAGAAAGACATATTGTATGCGTGGTACAAACAATGTACACAGATAGCAGAGTAGGGTTCATTATATTGACTAGGTCATATTCCTATAGCAAATCCCCAATATTTTACAATGGTATTGACAGTGGTATCCTTAAATGTTAAGGGCCTTAACAGCCCACAAAAGAAGGCATTCTCTCAAAAATGCAATATATTGTGCGCCCAGAAGATGCTTTTAGAATCAAACATTCAAGCTTACCAACAATTTTCCATTCTCATTTCTCCACTAAATCTAGAGGGGTATTGATAGCTGTAAAGAATTCAGTTGCTTTTCAGCTTCTACAAGAAATATCTGACCCAAATGGGAGGTTTGTAATTCTTCTCTGTGTAATCAATAATTAAACTTACACTTTGTCATACATATATTTATCCAATAACAAGCAAACTTCACTTCCTTAACAAAATTATTAGAATGGTCTCCAAACATAAAAAAGGAAAACTATTGACTATGACTCTAATGACACGGGAAAGTGGCTGGCTCCCATCTTGGTTTGTGCACTCCACCCACCTGCACAGGTTTTTTAATTAGATCAGGTTAGAGCTGGAATCTTCCCTACCTGAAATGTGGAGGTCAGAACAGACACCAGGAGAGGTAACTTGTAGCATAGGTCCCCATCTGAATTGAGGTCACCTTGCCATGGTAGGTGGGCATTTACAGTTTTGGTCAAAAATGTACACCAAGAACCTCAAAATTTTCATATATTCAACAGTAGCAAAAATGCTTTTCCAAAAAATTCTTACAGTGAAGGAAATAATTATTTGGTCCCTTGCTGATTGTGTAAGTTTGAGACATGAGAAAGGCATGAACAGTCTATAATTTTAAGGGTAGGTTAATTTTAACATTGAGAGATAAAATATCCGAAATAAAATCCAGAAAATCACATTGTATAAATTATATAAATGTATTTGCATTTTGCAGTGAGAAATAAGTATTTACTCCCTCTGGCAAACAAGACGTAATACTTGGTGGCAAAACCCTTGTTGGCAAGCACATTTTTTTTAGTTGATGATGAGGTTTGCGCACATGTTACGAGGAATTTTGGTGCACTCCTCTTTGCAGATCATCTCTAAATCATTTAGATTTTGAGACTGTCGCTCACCAACACAGAGCTTCAACTCCCTCTATAAGTTTTCTCTGGGATTAAGGTCTGGAGACTGGCTAGGCCACTCCATTACCTTAATGTGCCTCTTTATGAGCCACTCCTTTGTTGCCTTGGCTGTACGTTTTGGGGCATTGTCTTGCTGGAAGACCCAGCCACAACCCATTTTTAATGTCCTGGCGGAGGGAAGGAGGTTGTCACTCAGGATTTTACTGTACATGGCTCCATCCATTCTCCCATTGATGCGGTGAAGTAGTCCTGTGCACTTAGCAGAGAAACACCCCCAAAATATAATGTTTCTACCTCCATGCTTGACAGTGGGGACGGTGTTCTTTGGATCATAGGCAGCATGTCTCTTCCTCCAAACACGGAAAGTTGAGTTAACGCCAAGGAGCTAAATTTTTGTCTCATCTGACCACAGCCACTTCTCCCAATTACTCACAGAATCATCCATGTGTTCACTGGCAAACTTCAGATGGGCCTGCACATGAGCCTTCTTGAGCAGGGGGACTTTGCAGACACTACAGGATTTTAAACCATTATGGCATAATGTGTTACCAATGGTTTTCTTGATGACTGTGGTCCCAACTGCCTTGAAGTCATTAAAAAGTTCCCCCCATGTAGTTTTCTCACCTTCCTCATGATAAAGATATCCCATGAGGTAAGATTTTGAATGATGCCCCAGATCATTGTCAATTGACAGTAGAGATGAGCAAATCGATTCTAACGAAGTAGAATTTGTTTAGAATTTCAGGGAAACTTCGGTTCTGCACAAAGTCGAAGTTTGGGGTGATTCGCCGGACCGCAGCGTGTTTTTTTATTGCTAAAATGGCTGCAAGCACATGGCGTGACATGGGGCAGAGAACTCTGGGAGGAAGAAAGGAACACCCTCAATGACATGTGCAGACATGAAGCCAATCAGAGACCGGCGGGCTTCTGTGACGTCACAGCACTATAAATAAGGACGGCATGCTCTCTCCTCACAGTTCTCTCATTGTGCCCTGACATAAGCGTCCGTCTGCTGCTGCCGCATTGCTCTCACTCAAAGCAAATTGCTTTTATCAGCGATTGGGAGGGTGGGGGGGGGACTACCAGAAGTCTGTCAGTTGTTCACCAGCGTTCTGTATCTGCTCATCCATTCTGAAAGAAACTGCTTTTATCAGAGACTGCTCCTCTTCCATTATCATTTTGTTTTAGTTTGTGGGGTATTCTCATTAAAGTCCAGGGTGGGTCTAATTCTGCCCCATATACATTTAAATATCACCTGTTCACTTCAGTAGGGAATTTCATATCCAAGGATTTCTCAAGCCCGTTACTGCTCCATTTGGAGTCAAATACAGTGTGTTTTTTTTACCCCCATATATACATCTAAATTTCTTCTGGTCATTTCTGGAGCGCATTTAATATCCAAGGGTTAATTAAGCCTGGTTTTAGTGGGTGTATTTGTATTAAAATACAGCGTGTTATTGACCCCCATATTCTACTAAATTTCTTCTGGTCATTTCTGGAGCGCATTTCATATCCATAGTGTCAGGGCTGGGCAGCGCTCGGCTTGCAGGGAGGAAGAGTCTGCAGCAGCTGATCAGCGACTCCACCCTGATAGACAGTCTGCTGGGAGCTGTGTGAGTGACAGACGCCCAGCCACTCCTGACACGAGGCTAGTCGCACCAGCCAATGGGAGGACCCAGAGGCCGCTCCAACAGCTACAGGGCGATATCTGGGGATCACATTAAACTCCTGCTAGCTGAGTGCTGCGTCTGCGATATTTCTCCTGGCTGCCTTGCTACCTGTGCTATTCTTGTTGTTTGCTTACCTGTGTACCTGACCTCGGCTTGTTCTCCTGACCCCGGCTTGTCTTCTGTTTTTGTACCTCACACCCGTTTGGCTTTTGACCTCGGCTTGTTTAAGTTTATCCCTCTGGTTCTGATTTGTGGCTTGGCGTTTCTGATTTGGTATTGACCCGGACTGTCTGACTATTCTTCCTGCTGATGGCCCCAGCACTTTAGCAGCGCAGGGACTGTCACCCAGTTGCCGTCTGCTGCCTAGGGCAGCACGTTGAGCAGGCAGGGACAGTGGGCTGGGTTCCAGTCAGGGCTCACTGTACCTCTCTTGACGTGACATTATCGCAGGCCGGAACCGTTACTGCTCTACCCCACTATGAACCCCATGACAGCTATGGTAGAGCAGATGCAGGGGCTAACCCAGCTAGTCCAGGATCTGGCACTGAGGATAGAACAGCAGGAATCTACCCCAAGGCAGAGTGTCCCTGCACTACCTTCCCCTCCTGTGGAGCCCCTATCCAGTTGCCTGACAGGTTCTCAGGCAACAGAAAGGCCTTCTTGGCATTTAGAGAGGGATGTCGCCTGTATTTTAGGCTCCGCCCACATACCTCAGGCAATGAGGAGCAAAGAGTGGGAATGGTTATGTCCCTTCTTCAGGGTCCCCCCCAGGAGTGGGCATTTTCGTTACCGCCTGAGTCGCCAGAACTGTCTTCTGTGGACAGCTTCTTTGCCGCCTTAGGGGTTCTTTTTGATGACCCGGATAGGGAAGCTGTGGCCGAGGCTCAGCTGACCACCTTGAGGCAGGGTAAAAAGACGGTGGAGGAATTTTGCTCTGATTTTCGTCGCTGGTGCGTTCCGTCTGGGTGGAATGACCCAGCTCTCAGATGCCAGTTTCGATTAGGGTTAGCTGACCATGTGAAGGATTTGTTGGTAGCTTACCCTACCCCTGGTACTTTAGGTAAGGCCATGGCACTAGCCGTTCGTCTGGACAGACGTTTTAGGGAGAGACGTCGGGAAAAGGTTTCCTCTCCGGTGGTCCACACCATGGTCACCTCTAAACCCATTGTTTCTGATTTAAACCCAGAGGAGCCCATGCAAGTGGGGGCTTCTTCCACGACTGCTGCTAGTGACCTTAGGACTACTCGTCGCACCAGGGGTTTGTGCTTCTACTGTGGCGAAGATGGACACGGCGTTCGGGAGTGCTCCAAACGGAAGAAAAATCCATGGCCAGAAAAAACTCCAGCGCTCGTAGTGTTGGTCCGTCAGGAAGATCACTCTAGGCGTAGTCAGGCGTATTATCTCTACTTTATTATCATAATCCCAAAAATTGTGCTCAACAGATTTAAGATTTATACTATGTCGCTGTCTGTGTTGGGAGTGCGTTTGTGTGATTCTGGACACGCTTCTAAATGTTTGTTTATTCGCGTCTTTTCGCTCAAACGTTAAGTGCCCCTACCATTGGAGGACCGCTTAATCTGAAGTCTCCCTTTTACGGGTAGGGGCTATTGACTCCCTTTAACTAGCTCGGGCACAATCAAACATTGTACTCCTGACTGGAGATGGTCGCGGATCCTTACATACTGAAAAGTGTATCTATTTATCATGGAGGGGCTGCCGCTGTGGGTTTGGGGCATGCCCTGTATCAGAAATATAAACCAGTGTTTGACTGGAATTCTGAGGTGAATTAGTCATAGTGGGAGCACGGTTTGGGTGTTTGACAGTGTCTCCCTACGCATACTGGGCAAATGATGTGGGAGATTTCCTGTTTTGTCTCATTGTTGTTGTATGGTCGTTTACCTGGATGACATTTTAATCTATTCGGAAGATTGGTCGTCCCACGTTAAACACGTACGGCAGGTATTGCACATCCTGAAGGAAAATAGTTTGTTTGTCAAGCTTGAAAAATGTGTTTTCGGGGTGCAGGAGGTACCTTTCCTAACTCATTTTGTATGGACCCCGGTAAAATTCAGGCCATTCTCGATTGGGTCCGCCCTTCATCTCTAAAGGCCCTGCAGCGGTTCCTAGGGTTTGCGAACTACTATCGTAAATGTATTCGTAATTTTTCTGTCTTAGTTCGGCCTTAGACTGACATGACTAAGAAGGGGGTGAAGTTCAGTAGTTGGCAACCTGAGGCCATAGATGCATTTGAGAAGCTTAAGCAGTGTTTTGTATCAGCTCCTGTGTTGATTCAAGCAGATCACAGCAAACCCTTTGTCGTTGAGGTTGATGCTTCCAAGTATGTCTCAGGGGTCCGCTAATATGACTAATCTTCGCCCTTGTGCCTTCTTTTCAAGTAAATTTTCCTCAGCTGAAAGGAATTATGATGTTGGGAACCGGGAGTTGTTGGCTATTAAGTGGGCCTTCGAGGAATGGCGCCACTTCCTCGAGGGTGCCCAGCATCAGGTCACGGTCCTTACTGATCATAAGAATCTTACCTTTTAGAGAGTGCTAAAAGGTTAAATCCACGTCAGGCGCGTTGGGCATTATTTTTTACGCGCTTCAACTTTATTGTTACTTACAGACCTGGTTCGAAAAATGTGAAGGCTGATGCTCTATCTAGAAGCTTCTGTGCCAGCCACGCATCTCAGGAGGATCCGGCACCTATATTGCCCAAGGAGACTGTTGTCTCAGCTATTTCCCCTGATTTAGCCACTGAGGTTAAGTCCCACCAGGAGATGAGACCTGTTAACTGTCCTATTTCGAAGGTCTTTGTCCCCACTCAGTTTCGGCTACGAATTTTAAAAGAATTTCATGATTCTGTGTTATCTGGGCATCCTGGAGTGTCTGGCACAAAAAAGCTTATTTCTCGTAATTACTGGTGGCCATCATTGCCTCGTGATGTTGAGGCCTATGTGGCATCTTGTGAAGTCTGCGCTCGGGCAAAAGTTCCCAGAACTCGTCCTCCTGGGGAACTTTGCCCCCTACCTGTACCTGAACGTCCATGGACCCACATCTCCATGGATTTTATGACGGACCTTCCTCCTTCAGAGGGCAAAACGGTTATTTGGGTGGTAGTGGACCGGTTCAGTAAAATGTGCCATCTTGTTCCGTTAAGGGGGTTGCCGTCGTCCAAAAAACTGTCTGAACTCTTTATCAAATACAATGTCAAACTGCATGGTTTACCAGAAAATATTGTTTCGGACAGAAAGGTTCAGTTCGTTTCTCGTTTTTGGAGAGCCCTTTGCAAGGCTCTGGGTATCACCCTTTCCTTCTCCTCTGCCTTCCACCCAGAGACTAATGGGCAGAATGAGAAGGTAAATCAAATGGTAACACAAAAACTCCGTTATGTATCTGATCAGCAGGTAGACTGGGTAGAATACTTACCGTTGATTGAATTTGCCATTAACAATCTGGATAGTAGCTTGTCTGGTACCTCGCCATTTTACTGTAATTATGGTTTTCACCCAAGGCATGCGTCATTTTCCAGTGCATCGTCTGATCACAGCGGGGTGGATGTTATCATTAAAGATCTGTGCACAGTCTGGGCCGAAGTTCAGAAGAACTTGGTTCATACCCAGAACATCTAGAAGAAAAATTCTGATAGCGTCTTTTTTCTAGAGGGTTTGCGGTTGGGGATAAAGTATGGTTGTCCACCCGAAATCTGCGATTGAAAGTTCCCTCTGGTAAACTCGCACCGCGATTTGTAGGTCCATATGTGGTTCAGGAGGTGGTTAACCCAGTGGCATATCGGCTGAAATTACCCTCGTCTCTCCGAATACATAACGTGTTCCATCGGGCACTTCTTAAGAGGTACATTCAACCTGTTACTCCGCCCTCTAGACCTCCTCCTCCGGTTTGTATAGAGGGGGAGTTAGAATATGAAATCGCCCGTATTTTGGATTCTCGTAAGGTCCAAAGGTCACTGCAGTACCTGGTCCATTGGAAGGGGTATGGTCCTGAGGAGAGATCATAGGTTCTGGCTAAATCCATCCATGCTGATGACCTGGTGAGGGAATGTCATGAGTCTCACCCAGACAAACCCAGACCAGGGAAGGGTCCAGTGGTCCCTCCTAAAAGGGGGGGGTACTGTCAGGGCTTGGCAGCGCTCGGCTTGCAGGGGAGGAAGAGTCTGCAGCAAGCTGATCAGCGACCCCACCCTGATAGACATTGCTGGGAGCTGTGTGAGTGACAGATGCCCAGCAACTCCTGACACGAGGCTAGTCGCACCAGCCAATGGGAGGACCCGGAGGCCGCTCCAATCAGCTACAGGGGCGGTATCTGGGGATCACATTTAAACTACCTGCTAGCTGAGTGCTGGCTGCCTTGCTACCTGTGCTATTTTTTGTTGTTTGCTTACCTGTGTACCTGACCTCGGCTTGTTCTCCTGACCCCGGCTTGTCTTCTGTTTTTGTACCTCGCACCCGTTTGGCTTTTGACTTTGGCTTGTTTACGTTTATCCCTCTGGTTGATTTGTGGCTTGGCGTTCCTGATTTGTTATTCCCCCGGGGAACTGTCTGACAATTCCCCCTTTCTGAGGGCCCCGAACCCCTTAGCAGGGGCCGGGGACTGTCACCCAGTTGCCGTCGCCCCGGGGCAGCACGTAGAGCGGGCAGGTACAGTGGGTTTTTCCAGTCAGGGCTCACTGTACCCCCCTTTTTACGTGACACAGGGGTTTAAAAAAAAGGGCCTGTTAGTGTTTTTTAGGGAGAAAATTTTACAGCTTTGTTTTTAAAACCCCCTTATACGACAAAATTTTTTCCCTGATCATTTCTGGAGCGTTTTTTAAATATCCGGGGGTTTAAAAATTAAGCCTTTTTGTTTGTGTGTTTTTGTAGAAAAAAATACAGCGTTTTTTTCCCACCCACATATACAAAAAAAAATTTTTCGGGTTCATTTCTGGAGCAAAATTTAATATCTAATTTTTAAAATTAAGCCTGTTTTTTAGTGGGTGTATTTGTAGAAAAATTACGGGTTTTTTTTTTCACCCCCATATACGACAAAAATTTCTTCTGGTCATTTAGGGAAAGCAACATTTAATACCCCAAGGGTTAATTAACCCCTGTTTTATGGGAAATTTTGGGAGTAAAATTTACGGGGTGTGCAATTTATTTCCCCCCTTTATATCCCTAAATTTCTTTGTTTTTTTCTGTAGGCTTTTTAAAAACCCAAGGATTAATTTCCCCCCTTTTTGTTTGGGGGTTTTTTTAAATTTTGGAGTAAAAATTCGGGTTTTGCGTTTTTCCCGCCAAATTTCAGGGCCTGAAATCCACCCAATTTCCCGCCCGGTTTTGGGTATTTTAATCTGGGGCCCAAAAATTTAATTTTTTTTCACTTTTTGGGGAGAATTCTGTGGCAAAACCATGTTTGTGTATTTCACCCCTTTACATAAATCTAAAATCCAGTCTCTTGGGATTTTGCTTTTTTGTGGCAAACTTTAAATTTTTTTCTTTTATTGTGGTGATTCTTTTAAAAGGGTTTTTTCATGTGTCCCCCCCCCCAAAAGAGTGGGGGGGGGTTGCCCATCAGAAATTTTTTGAAATCGATCCCAAATTTAATTTTGCCATTCATTTGTTCTTTAAGTGTCCGCTTTCATTTGGGTCAATAATCCATCATTGCTAAAGCCAAAGAGAAACAGGAGTTGGGAACCCAAAAAAATAAGAAAAATGGAAAAATTTCATTTTTCCCTGTTTTTTTGTATGCACTCCACAGATTAAAGAAGGGGAAAACTAAATTTAGTGGCAAGGGCCCATAGAGGGGTGGGGGGGGGAAAACCCAGCATTAGAAAACCACAGAGTATGGACTGAGAGAGTACTCATTTTGGTCAACAGAAAGAGGAAACTTGTGTGGTGAATTGGCGCAGCATCAGAAGGAAAACGTAATCCCCCAGTGAAGGGTGGGGGGGTTTGGGGGGCCCGGTACAGCCCCCCGGGAAAAGAGGTGGGGGTAAAAGGGGAGGAGCAGCTGGCAGCAGATGTATGGAATCAGGCGGGGTGGCAGAAATTCAGAATAGAAAAGGGGAGGCAGGAAACCAAAAGAATCCAGGGTTTGGGTCCCTCCAGGTGCGTGGGGGGTACCTAAATCACCAGGGGGTTGAAGAATGCTGCTAAAGGGACAAACCCCAAAACTCGGGTTAAAGCTGATGGAGGGGGGTTGCGCTCAAAAACCCCCAGCCCCCCAAAAGGCACCCCGTGGCAGGGGTACTTGAGAGTTGATGCCCCCAAACCCGGTCAGCCTGCTATATAGGGGATGGCCCCATGGTGAAAGATGGCAGGGGCCCCAACTGATACATAGGATGTCTCTATAGCAGTTGATTTTTTTCCCCCCGCCCTTGGGAAGGGTGAAAAAAAAACCCCCCTTTTTGGGATCGGTAACGAGGGTCCAAGAGGGGGGAAAAACCCAAGAAGCCCACCCCTTTGGGCCGGATGGTAAGTTAAAGCTGTCATAGCCGGGGAAAATAAAAATTGCGGGGGCCCCTTCTGCAGAAATGATTTCGGGGGGGACTCCCTGCCTCCATCCCCCTGATACTGCCCGGGTGTGTCGGGGTATTTTCCTCGTTTTCCTAATCCTCCAGTTGATCCTGTCCTTTTCCTGAAAACCTGAATAAAAAAAAACCACTCATGCTCCAGAAAAATTGCTTTTTGGCTCCAATGTCTTCCTCCCCCAGTTAAGCCCCACTGGCCTCATTTTGGCCGTGAGATTTAGTCTCCAGTCCCCAGTCCCCGGGACCAGACAGATTTAGCGGGATTTTCAAGGACATGAAGGGCAGGGGTAAAATGACGTTATTCATCCTGTAGTCCTGGCAAAATGAAAAATTAACGTGTCCCCCCAAAAAGGGGGCCCTGAGCAAAGGGCCCAGGTGTCAGGGGATGAGCTCCCCACTGGCTGATATCAAAATTCCCACAGGGGAATATTTCCTGTCCATTTTTATCATCAAAAAATGTCCACCCGGTTCATAATTTTTTCCCCCCCTGTTCTTTAAATTTTCCCCCTTTTCATAAATTTTCTCCCGGGTTTTTAAATTTTTCCCCTGTTAATTATATTTTTTCCTTTTTTAATAAATTCCCCCCCATTTAATATTTTTAAATTCATTTTTCCAAAATTTTTCCCCCCGTTAATATATTTATTCATGTTTTTTAAATTTTCCCCCCCCTGTTCATAAATTTTCCCCCCTTTAAAAATATATTTTTTCCCTGTTCTTTTCAATTTCCCCCTTTTCATCAATTTTCTTTTTTTCTTTGTTTATATTTTTCTTTTTTCTTTTTTGTTCAAGAAGGGGGGGGGCCTTTTTGGCGGTTTTGTAGAAATGGAAGAAAGTAAAATGAAAAAAATTTCCGGGCCCATTTTTCTTTGAATTTTGAGAGTCCACCTTTTTAAAAAAAGGAGGGACTGCAGTACCACCAACTTGGCCAGGAGAAAACGGCATTTTCTGCATTAGGGATGGCTGGGACCATAGTGCTGTTTTCTTGGCAATCGTTCGGTGAACGACTGCGGGCCCACTAGGGTTCCGAGGGGGAAGAGGAGATCGGGAAAGGGTTATGATGATGTAAAAGACAGGGAGTTGTCTTCGGCGAGGTGTTAAAAGGCTTTGACTGCCAAAAAGGGGAGGGGTCCCTTTTTGGGTGCTGCGCGGTTGCGCAACAGGAAAACCTCCACATCTGAGATATGTTTCCCCAAAGGCCATTTTAAAGGGTGACGCTTTTTATGTTGATGCGGGGCTGGGGGTTTGCAAACGTTGGGTTTCCCCTGGTCACGTTTTTTACTTTCCCCCCAAAGATTCGACAATACCATTTTTCCCCTCCTCTGGGTTCTTTAAAAAAATGGTACACTGGAGTAGGTGATTTTTACCCCAATGCTCCGCACTGACTGACTTTGTTGCCCCCCGCTCCCCGGGGTGAGCCCCTAAACCTCCCAAAAAGGGGGGGTCTAAATCGGGGGTTTTGGGTCCCAACCTCCCCCCTGCTCCCAAACCCCCCTTGACTCCCGGCCACACAAAACCCCGAATTGGGGGCGGCGCCCGGGCCTAAACACGCAAGCGGGCCGCTCTTTTCCCCTCCCAATGATAATGAAAAAGCCCTTGAAACACTGTTGGTTGGGGTTCCAGCTCATAGCATCACAGGGCTTTAAATACCTTTTTAAAGGGTTTAAAGACCCCCAAAACTTTACATCCCCGGCCCCAACATTAACTCTTACGGGTCCAAGTTTCCCAGATTTCTGTCTTCCAAATGCTACTTCTTCCCTCCCAAATCCCCTTTAAAACTTAATTTAGAAAAAAAAACTGAATGTTTCCCGGGCCGAGAAAAAGGTTTAGTCGAGGGTAGGCGCCCGCCTGGGGCCACTTCCCATCCCGGCAAAAGGGGGGGGGCCAAGGGGGCATAAGGGGGCTAAATTTTTCCCATTTGGGAGGCATTTTTAATGCCTTTTTTTTAAAAATGGGGCCCCAAGAATACCTTGCCCCAACCTTACTAGCTTCCCCCCCCGGTTTTTTCAAGTGCGATCAGCTACTTCGATTTGTTTTTTCCCTGTCACCGCCTCATCCTCAATGGTTTTGGCTTTTCAAATCCTGCCCCCACCCCAAACATAACCCCCCCAAAGCAACTTTTCCTCATAAAATACTTCCCCGCTTTTCAAAAAAGCAGGGGATCCCTTTCCCCACCTCTTTCCCTCCCAAACTGTCCTCAAAAATTTGGCCAAAAATGTATAGTGGCCAGAGGCCACAGCCCCATAGTAGTTCTATGGCTTTGGGAAGCAAACGGGAAAAGTTTTTGGGTTTTTTGTTTAGGTGGGGGCCCCTCACTTGCTCCTGGCCCCATGCCAAAAAGGGGTTGTGTCTGCAAACCCCCCGGGTATTGGTTTGGGGTTGTCAGATTTTCATCTGGGGGGAAATTGTATCCCTATTTTGGGGTCAAACCCCGGGCCCGCTAGAGACCCCGGAAGCTGGGGCCTCGCAGGGTGACCCCTGTGTGCGCCCCCTTTCTGGCTGTAAACCTGTGGGGCCCCGGGTCCCTACTATTGTGTTTTTGATGCTTTTTGTAGGATCTTTGCCCTCAGTTTTTTTTTTTCCCAGGCTGGCCTGCCATGACGGTTGCGCTGTACGGGGCCTGGGGCCCCGAAAAACCAAAACCCCCCCTTTCCCCCTCTCCCATCATTATTTTGCCCGCTTCTGCAAGAAGAAACCCGATGTCTTCCCACTTCTTTGCTCCCCACTGTCCTAAAATTTTTTTTTGTCCTCACTTTTATAGTGGGCAGAGGCCACAGCCCCTAGTTTTTCTCTGGGGGGTTGGAAGCGAAGGGGACAGGGTGGGTTTTCAAAATGTTTAAATTAGGGGTGAAGTTTTTTTTCCCTACCCCTTTTTTTAAAAAATTCCCCCAAATTTAAAATGTCCCCCCCCGAAATTTAAAAATTCCCTTTCCGCTGGGGATAAACCCCCTTTTTTCCAAAATAAATTTTTTTTTTTAAATTTTTTTTTTCCATAGAATTTTTTTAATCACAAATTTCTACCCCCCCAAATGTTTGGTTAATTGGTGGTCGCAAAGAGAAAAGTTAAAATTTTTAAAATTAAGTATAAAGGGCCTTTAGCTAAAATAAAACACTTTCCCAAACTTTCCCTCTGTTTCACCCGGGGGGAGGGGGGGGCCCTTTGAATCTTTTTCGTTAGAAGGCCTGCACCCCCGTCTCAAGGAAAGCTGTGTTAAAGGGAAAACTGAAACTTCGAAAAGGGAAAAGGTTTTTGCAAAAAAACTTTTTTTAAAACAAACTATTTTTATGAGTTTTAATAAGAATGAAATTTGATGAAACAACTTTAAATTTTTTTTCCCTTTAAAACCCTTAAAATTGAAAAGCCCCCCCAAAAAAAACGCCCAAAAATCTTTTTAAACCTTCCCCCTTAGAGGGGGTGTTTTGATGATTGTCCCTTTCCCAAAAACGAGCAAGAAGGGGTTTTAAAGGTTACTCCCCTTTAAGAGAGCTGGGGGAACATTGGTTTTGAACCCACAAACCCACTGTCAGGCTTGTTTCCAATTGGGCATAACGAACCCAACCTTTGGGGCAACCCTGCACAGAGCCTTTGATGGAAAGGGGTGCTTTACCCAACAACCGCCCGGTGCCCCCCACAAACAGTCCCCCGGGGAAAATGGCCCAAACTATTGGATTGTTTCAATTCATAACCCCCAATGATTCTGGAAAAAACATGATAGAGGTGGGGCCCTTTAAATTTTCGCTATACCTTGTAAGGCATCTCGGGGGTTTAAATTAAACAAAACCTTTTGTTTTATTATAAAAGATTCAATTTTTTCCTTCCCCCCTTTTTTTTTTATTGTTTTTTTGGGGCGTAAGTGATTTAAACCCTGCTTTTGAAAAAAGGATCCCCTTTGCTTTTTAATTTTTTTCACACCCCCCTTTTGGTTTTTCCCTCTTGCTTTCCACCACTACCAACTTAAAAAAATATAAAAAAGGGTAAGGGAAAAGGTTTATAAAGACTTTTTGGTCGCAAGTCACTTTTTGCAGGGGAAGCATGCCCCTAGGTGGGGCTTCCCCTTTAAGTTTCACTGAGGTTGGGGACACCCCGGGATACCCCTTGGGAAAAAATCCTTCAAATCTGGGGACTTTCCAAAGGGGAAAACTCTGACAATGTTTTAAAACCCCCCACACAAAAACACCAAAGGGTTTTGGGTTTTATCAAAAGGGCTGGATCTTTGGGAATTTGGGGGGTACCCTATGGCTTTTAGTTTTTTCCAATTCATTACACAGCTTATAAAAAATCTTAAAAACTTAAACTTTCCCTTTTGCTCAAATTTCTATGGGTGAAAAAACCCCCCTAATTTTGGGTGGGCCCCGAAATAAAATTAAGGGGGTGGACAATGGGCTTTCCCCCGGGGGGGGTTTTTGACAGAAAAAGTGCAAAGGGTAGGATTCGGGCCAGGGAAGAAATGTTTCTTTGCTAAAATTTTTTAGAAAATTTTTTTTCTTCAAGTGGGCCTTTTATTCCTTTTTTCCCCTTTTCCAATGGAAATTCCGGGGGGGTAGGGAGTGTGGGTAAAGGCCCCGAGGTCCTCCTAACCCAGTTTCCAAATATCTCTGGTTTCTTCTGCTTTGAAAAACAGGGTACCCGGGGGCAGAAATTTAATTTAAACCTTCCCAAAAAATTTCATACCAATTCGTCAATAGTTTTTTTTTACGGGTTGGTTCTGGAGGGGCATGTTGGTAACTGGGTTTGGCTTAGGCCCCCTGAGAAAAATATCCACCACCACTAGAACTACTTGGTTTTTTTCCACTTTTTGGGGAATTCCAAAAGTGGTCAATCTGGGAAACCGCTTTGGAAAGAATATAGTGGTTTTTTGGCCCCAAAAAGCTTCCTTTGGGGTTGGCATCAGTTTCCCCGGGGTTTTCAAATTTATTTGCATATTTCACAACTTTTAAACATAGGGTTGTAATAAAAAATTCCGGGGGGGTTTGGGATTTCTTGTTGATTGAAGGGGGTTATTTTTGGTTTTTTTCCTCTGTGGGGGTACCAAGAGCCCCCTTGTCTACAGGGTGGGGTATAAAAGGGGCCCCTTTGGTTTAAAAAAAAGTCTATTGTCCTTTTTCCCTTGAATCCAAACTTGGGTATCTTTCCTTTCTCCCAATTTCCTCCCAAAAATTTTCCTTCCTTCGGGCTTTTCGAGTTTGAAATTTTCTCAAAAGGTTTTTAAAAACCTGGATTCAATACATCTTTTTGTTGGTTCTTCTTTCTTCTTCCCCTCTATTCTTTCCCTTCTTTTTTTTTCTTCTCACCTTTCCCTTTTTTTTTCTTTCCCTTTCTCACATTTTTTCTTTTCTTCTCCCCCTTTTTCCCTTTTTTTCTTCTCCCTTTCCTTCTTTCTTCTCACCTTCTCCCTTTTTTCTTCTTTGCTCTGGGGCCTTTTCAAATACAGCCACTCCTGCTTCCCCTCGAATCTCTTTTGGGAAAAGAGCTGGCCCTTTTCACCAAATTTGCTCTGTAGGTGCCTTTTTACTTCCTCGGGCTCTATTTTTCCATGGGCTTTAAATCTTCCCAAAAAGGCCAATTATTGGCAAAAAGGGGGAGCAAGCCTCAGAGTCTTTAAAGGCTTTTGAATTTTTTTTTAAAGGGCTTCCCCCTAGCTGTTGGGAAAACCCACGGGAGGGCCCCCTTCAGGCCCAAAAACCCCTGGGTTTTTTCCCATACCCGAAAGGGGAGTCGGTGTATAAAATTTACAATTTTTCCTTCGGCGAGCTTAAAGCTTCCGTTACAGCCCCCAGTTACCTTTTTTGGGCCCCGGGCATTCCCCCAAAAAGGTTTTAAAAAATGCAGCCCCTTAAAGGTTTTTTTGCCCAAGGAAACCACAGCAAATTTCCTGTATAAGGGGGGTTTTTTTCCCACCCCGGGCATTCCACAAAAAACCCCGGAAACCCAATCTCCCGTGTAGAAAACGTAGTTTTGGTTTTTCCAACTTGGATGCAGAGACAGTAGGAAAATGGAGGGTTTAAAACCCCCCTTTTTCAAGACAGTCATGAAGAGGTTTATCCCTGGGGAGTTGGGTTTTCATATTTTGGGAGACCGGATCTTCCCCCCTTCCCCCCCCTTTTGGGGTGGAAGCAGAGTGGGAGGTTTTTAGAGTTGTACATATCTTCAAGGGGGCATTTTTCAGGATCGTAATGGCATTTTTATTCGGGGGAAACCGCTGTTTACTGGTGAGGTTGCTGAGACTGTTTCAGGATCCCTTGCAGATCATGAGGAGCCAAAACAAGAAGAACTTGTGCAGCAATGACAGCTCTGAGGCAAGTAGGGGCAGTCCGCGAAACAGGATCTAACTTGCTGGAATAGTATCCAAGAGGCCTCATACGCTCTGAAGTGGAATAGTGATAACTGTTATATGAATTGATAATCAAGGCATACATTTTAATTTACTGTCAGCCATTTTATGAATCTGTAGATGCTTGTTTTCACTTTTTGCATGTCATTTTAGGTTGGCAAAGCAAATGATCTGATCTCTGATAAAGTACACATAGCAAGTTTGTTCTGCTGCTCAGTACATAGTACATTTGCACTAGATAAACAGGTCATCGTGATTTATACACACATAGAAATAAGTTAAGCTATATTTAGTGAATCATATGCTTTTTTATTCTGACTAGATGTAATATGTTGACTTTTAAATCATACGATGTACATAACCCCGAAAGAATGGGAGATACTGGGTCACAGTGTGCTCCAGTATCCAGAAGTTGTCTAATGTCTAATGTCATTAGGGATTAAGAATTTTAATTATTTATTATTGCCAATTCTTGATGAGCTGGTCAGCAGATTCTAATAAGTAATGACGTTAATTGTTCTGATTGGTCTAAAATGTACATCCTATAAGATTTTGGCTTATCTGTGATTGGTTAGAAGTGAAATCATCTCATCACCTAACCATATAAACAGAGCTATGAAGGATTAATAAATTGTTCTTATCTGATATGATCTAAGAATCCAGTGTACACTGTTTCTTTATTTTCGATCGTGGAAGAAGGTTGAACATGTTAGAGCAAAAGCTGCCGTAACACGCTCTCCATGTTTCTGTGCCAAGACTCCAGAAGTGTGGCCATAGTCTTCAAATAGCAAGAGGTTGAAAGGCTGTGAGTAGTCCGGGATTCTCAGAGCCGGAGCTTGTAGGATACGTTTTTTCAGGGTTTGAAAACACTCCTGTGCCTCAAGTGAGAGTTCATTGGTGTATATAATGTCCTTGAAAGAATCATATAAAACTTACATAAGACTGGAAGCATTGGGTATCCATTGACGACAGTAAGTGACGAGGCCTAGAACTCCTTGAAGTCGTTTTAGATTGGTCGGTGAAGAAATGAGCATCACAGCTTTTTTTGCGATCATCAGTAAAGTGTCTGAGGAATACCACTTTCTTAGAATGCCATTGGAGCTTGGACTGTGAGACTTTACAGTTGATGGATGTAAAATGTTGAAGAAGACTCAAAAAGCTTGATTGACAAGTTGGAAAATCAGGGGCACACAAGAGACTGAGGTCTGCGTTGTGATTGTTGTCTGAATCTTAATGGTTGAGGTTCATAAACTTGATATTGAGTTTCACAGGTCCTGAAAACTAATTTAGTTGCTGTTGTGACGCATATAAATTTACTCCCACATTGCCTTGTATTTTTTACAACTTCTCCATCCAACCTGTCATAATATTAGTGTCCACATTCTATATTACCAAAATCTAATTCTTCAGTTCCTCTTCCAGATTTTCTTTCTTACACTTTCAACATAATTTCCATCATGGCACTTGCTTGTCGTTCTTCACATCCATCATGTCATCTTGAAATCAACTTTGGTTGACAATTTCCATGTTCCATCAAAACCAAACATTTCCATTCCTTCGATTATGCTTGTATGCTTGAGGGTCTGATGGCATTGGTTGACAGTAGGTAGCAGGGTTCCTGTTGTCATCACGAGCTTTAGTGCGGCACTGCCTCATGATATTCCGGATCGGTTGCAGTAAAAACAAGTCTTTTTAATTCGGCCTTGCCCGCTAGGAGGTGTGCGTTGGACATTTTGCGAACCATTAGGTTGATATGAGTTGATGGGTTGAGGTCCCGGGTATAATTGTGCTGGTTGATTGTACAGTACCACCTCAGGAGTCTGGGATGTAAGGCCCTTTAGGAGCTCTACAAGTAGGGACACTGTAGAAACTTTCTTCAATTGCTGAGAGGATTCAGTCTGAGCCAACAAAGAACTCTGGCCTTAGCAATAGAAAGAAGTTGACTTCCGAGCTGAGGTGGTGGTGATTCTGCCAAAGGTGGGGGTAAGTCCATGAATGAGTCTGATTCTGGCAGTTGAGGTAATGTGGGTGTAGGTTGCAACGGAACTGAGGTTATACTCCTGAGCAAGGGTGAAGTTGCCCTGGGAGAGGGAGTGGTTTGAGTAAGGGAGAGCCACGTAGTCTTCAGACATTTGGCCATAGCATCTGTTAGTACCACTATCCGTATTTCACGTACTGGAGGAATTGGCTTGTGCTCAATCAATGCAATAAGAATTGTATGAATACATGCCATAGGTGGAAATTCAAATATGCCCGAAGAAACGAGGGGTATGGCCAAAGATTGGAATTTGTTAGCTTCGGCCAATTCAAGTACATTATGCATCGTTTGTTTCAACAGGTGGACACAGTTATCATGGCAAACATTATTGTAAATGGGTCCAACGGCATGAATAATATAATCGCAGTTCAGTCGGCCTGCTCGAGTGACAACTGCTGCAGACACGGGAAGAGGAGCACCACTGGAACGAGCACTAATTTCGTCACATTCCTCCTGTATTCCCATTCCACCTTCCTTCACAATTTCTTCAGCAATACCTCCATTATGCTGCAGATGTGCATTGGCAGGATTAACTATTCCCGTGGTATCCTGTTGGATAATGTTCCCCACAATGAAGATAAGAGTGGTGTTTGTGTCCCAAATTGAGGTAATGAACGTACAAACGTCAGGTGATTTGGATTCACTTTTAGGGTCCAGATATTCACCCTTAGGGTTACGAGTAGTTTGTCTAACGGTGACGTGTTGTCGTGGAGTTTGATGATAGGACCTGTGGGCAGTATCCCCAAGGAAGTCAGCGGGTGTTCTGAGTAATGTGTCCTCTCCTAGAGCAGCAGTCTGTGTGCTGTGAGCAATAGGAAAAATACTGGAGTCCTTTAATTTGGGTTGCAGATGTGAGTCCTGGCCTCCATGTAGCTAATGGCAACTTGTCCTCCTCTCCTCTTCCTCTCCGTTAGCATTGAAAGTCATAATAGGGGCTATAGAGGAGGAGGGTACATAGAATGTCCCAGATGGTGTGAACAAAGGGTAGAGTGGTTGCGGGGCTGGTGGTGGTGTTTGTTGTGATGTTGCAGGTGTGCTGGCACAGACGTTATCACACGACAGTTGCATATCAATGTTTACATTAGCAGTAGCAAGTGGAATGCCTAGAGGAGAGGTGGGAGTAGGAATGATACTAGGTGTAGCATGATGGCCGCTGTTCAACTTCAACCCGGAACTTCCAGGTTCTTTGGATTGCTTGGGACTACAAATATGCCCACCGGAAGTGGAAGGGGCAGAGTTTGGTTCTGCATTTCCGGATGTGGAGGTTGTAAGGACTTCATTAAAATGGCTACCGGAAGTAATGGGAGGTTCTGGCACCGGAGCTGATGGAAGAATACTGGGAGGTGCTGAAGGTGGGATAATACAAGGTGGGATTAGTGTTGTACGTTCCCTCCCACAATTTACGCAACTTTCAGCGTTAATGGAATTTTTATGACAACAATTGGAACACAGCTAACACTCAAAAGTCTCCATCTTGAAATGGCGGCAGCTTACTCCTTATACATATACATTCATCAAATCCTTCTTATTTTTTACATTCAACTTCAATGTAATTATACTTTGCAATTGAACACGCTGTTCTCTGCCAAGCCACCGTTAACTTGTAGAATGCCTCTGCAATTTTTACTGTGCTGTCTCCCACAGACACACAGAGAGTTTAATTAACTTTTTTCAAGTCCGACATATTTTACTACTTTTCTCTTTGAGCTTCAAGCTCAGCCGGGGAGTGGTCACAACTACTTGACTTTAGACTGAGCGCTATAATTTTTCAGTACGCCACAGAGACGAGAAGAGAAAATGCGAGCCCGCAGCTGTGACCCCCTCTTAATAGATGCTTGGAACATGAAGCTGCGTTCTAAATCTTCAGCGCTTACAAGAATTCACTGCAAATAACTCACTGAGATAACGACTAGGAGATAGCTAATGAACTAATGACACAGACTAAGTATATTTTAACCCTTAATGCAGTCACTACCTAGGTGAAAACAGAACAAATATACGCAAATGTATGTCGAGGTTAAGCCCCAAACATGTTTTTTTTTTACTATATAATATCCTCTGCTCGTCAGCAGGTCTTAGGTATTCCCAAAAAACTCAGATTATCTGTATATAAACAGGCTTTGGTTACTAGTCAACCAGTACTCTTCAGAAACTCAGATCATCTGTATATAACTATAACAGGCTTCGGTTGCTACCGGGTCTCTTTTCAGGGACTCTATCACCTTATATCTCGTTTAAAAAGGCATACGCTTATGATACGCACACCAGTACAAGACCACACCCTGGAGGCACACCTGAACGCCTACAGGACTCCTAAGAGAGGCGACAAGCCACCAACAGAGTCACTAGACTGTCCGAAAAGGATAAGTCACAGATTTATCAAATCAGTGAACTTACCTTTTTGAATGGAGTTGATCAGGCTCCAAGAGTTCGGACAATCCAGGATGCCGTCGACGGCACGGCGTCGCCTCCCCACCCCTCCCCCCAGATGGTCGTCCTTGGGTCGCTTTGAGAGTCCGGCACCAAATGTCAAAATGATAAATTAGGGGTAGAAGTATTTTTCCACTACTCCTTTATCCAAATAAATGTCTCCTCCGAATTATATTATTATTACAGCTGTCGACAACCGGAGCTCGAGAGATACAACCCACATGTTCCGTCTGGGGCATAAATCTGCTTTTTTAATCACAGTAAATTATAAATCTGCTTTTTTAATCACATTAAATTACATTCTAATAGAACTTTTTAATCACATGACTATTCTATCACTACATGATCGGTTAATTGGTGGTCGCTAAGAGACAAGTTATAATTTGCATCTACGTATGAAGCATTAGCTGATAAGACACATATTCCCGAACTTTCCTCTGTATCATCCGAGGGAGGGGGGAAGCCTTGAATCTCTTGCTGTTAGCAGGCACTGCATCTGTCTCAAGGAAAGCTGTGTTGAAGATATCTGAAACTTCGATAAGGATATATAGCAGTAAAAGCAGTTTAAACAAACTATCTGATGAGCTTAATAAGAATGTAATGATGATACAGATGTTTTTTCCATAAATCATCAACTTGACAGGTTGAAGACAGGTGAGGGACCCTAACCAGCTCCGGGGCAAAGCCAACTAAGGGTTTTGTCTGACAAACCCACCGACTCTAGGCTAAGGGTGTCAGATGTCATCTGGGAGTAATTAGATGGCCTAGTCAACCATTCGAGAAGTGTTATCTTGGTGGTCAATACACGGCTGCTCGATGACAATGGAAGCTGGGGCCTCGCGGCATGACCCCTGCTGTGACGTCCCCTTACTGTGCTGCGAACTGTCCTACTATTGTGTTCTTTGACGCCATTTAAGGATCTTAGCCCTCAGCTCGTTTCTTTCCAGCTGGCGCTGACAAGACTTTGTCAGGCTGCATTCCCACTTCAGTTTTTTGGTCAGTTTTGCCCCCGTAAGTGCCCAGGGAATTTTAGAGTGAAGCAATTCTAAGAGCGGCGGCTGTCATGTGCGTGTCATACTAAAACACAGCATTGTATGAAGACCAAACCATGCTCCCTATGCATATTTGAGCATGGCACAACGTTCTACGACACCCTACAGGCTCTCTGCAGCCAGGAAATAGCTGTTTTACAACGCGATTCGCCTCAAATAAATTCGGGTCGAAATGAATTTTGTCGGAAAATTCTGCGAACTCGGCGAATGGAATTTTTGAGAAATTCGCCCATCTCCAATTGACAGTCATTTTGGATTTCTTCTATTTTCTTTTTATTGTCTCCTTCTCACCTAACGTCTTACTTATTCCAGCTTGGTGCAGGTCTATGATCTTGTACCTGACATCCTTAAAAAGCTCTTTGATCTTACCCATATTGTAGAGGTTAGAGTCTGACTGATTGAGTCTGTGGACAGGAGACTTTTATAAAGGTGACTGTTTTAGACACCTGCCTTTAATGCAGTTAATGAGTTGATTAGAAGCATCTAAGTAGTCTGTAGGAGCCAGAACTCTTAATGGTTGGTAGGGGATTTTTCTTTCAGTAAAATGCAAATACATTTATATAATTTATACAATCTGACTTTCTGGATTTTATTTTGGATATTATATATGTCAATGTTAAAATAATGTTAAAATTAACCTACCCTTAAAATTATATAAAATGTTAATGTCTTTGTCAGTGGGCGAGCTTACAAAATCACCAAGGGAAAAAAATTATTATTTCCTTCAGTGTATGTCATCCTTGACCATTTTTTAGTGCCTGTACAGTGCTGCTGATATTGTGTTGTATTTTAATTCAGTACCAGACAGATTTTGAGACACATCTTTGCCACAACAACATGGATATTAATCCTATCCTTTGAAGGGAAGAGTTGTTCGATGTATGGAGAATAATACAGAGAAGGATTATATTTTCTTCTCCACGTTACATCATAATTATTCAAGAATAGATTTAGAGTATTTCTTACGGACAGAATTTCAATACCTGCAGTGTTTATGGTATCCATAGGCACAATCAAATGGTCAGAATATGCCCTGATAAAAATCTCAGAAGAATATAATTCCAGTCATACTTTTCTTTGGTGCTGTAATAAGTATCTCATGTCAGATCCCATACATAAAAAAAAAAAAAAAAAAAAAAAAAAAATTAAAGAGAACTTAAAGAATATTTCAAAATAAATTATATTCAAGGCACTAATATCGAATTTTATAAATTAGGGGAAGCCTAGGACATTTACTTATAAAAAGAAATATCCAACACCTTAACAATATTCTGTCTGAACTTACACATAAGAAATCAGAAAACAAACAGACCTCAAGCAAAAACTAATAAAGAAATTGCCTCCCTTAGAACTCATCTATGAAATCACCTAATTTCAGACTATGAATACAAATTTAGGAAATTGAAGGCCCTTTACTATTCCCAAAGTAATAAAGCTGGGAAAATGTTAGATAAGTACATTAAATCTAAACAAGCAAAATCCAGGATTTTCTATGACTAAGTCCTCTGGGAAGTTCTATAGCCCAAAAGATATAGCTAAGGCGTTTTGAAGATTTTACTTAACATCTATACAGTTTGAAAGATGACTCTTGTACTTCTCAGCACTTTAAGCAATCCATCCAGTCATATCTTATTATCATCAAGTTACCAAAATTATCCTTCCACCAAATAATAGTACTTAATTAACTGAAAACAGAATCAAAAATAGTCTCCTCTTTTAATATACTCCCTGCCAACAATACTCCTAGTCCTAATGGGCTAACTAGCAATTATTTTAAATGTTTTGGACCCATTCTATCCCCTTATATCTGTGCCATATTTAACAACATTATATCCACTGGTTCCTTCCCCAAAGAAAATCAAGAAGCCTTAGTATTCACTTTACCCAAACCTTTAAAGTCATCTGATACAGTGGGGAAAAAGTATTTAGTCAGCCACCAACTGTGCAAGTTCTCCCATTTAAAAAGATGAGAGGGGCCTGTAATTGACATCATAGGTAGACCTCAACTATGAGAAACAAAATGAGAAAACAAATACCAAACATCACATTGTCTGATTTGGATTTCTGGCTCACACAGACCTGTAACTTTCCTTTAAGAGGCTCCTCTATCCTCCACTCATTACCTGTAATAATGTCACCTGTTTGAACTTATTAGAAGTATAAAATACACCTGTTCACAACCTCAAACAGTCACACTCCAAACTCCACTATGGTGAAGACAAAAGAGCTGTCGAACGACACCAAAAGCAAAATGTAGCCCTGCACCAGGCTAGGAAGACTGAATCTGCAATAGGCAAGCAGCTTGATGTGAAGAAATCAATTATGGGAGCCATAATTAGAAAATGGAAGACTTACAAAACCACTGATAATCTCCCTCGATCTGGGCCTCCACACAAGACCTCATCCCATGGGGTCAAAATGATCACAAGAACGGTGAGCAAAAATCCCAGAACCACACGGAGGGACCTAGTGAATGACCTGAAGAGAGCTGGGACCAACATAACAAAGGCTACCATCAGTAACACACTACGCCACCAGGGACTCAGGTCCTGCAGTGCCAGGCGTGTTCCCCTGCTTAAGTCAGTACATGTCCGGGTCCATCTGAAGATTGCTAGAGAGCATTTGGATGATCCAGAAGAGTATTGAGAGAATGTCATATGGTCAGATGAAACCAAAGTAGAACTGTTTGGTAGAAATGCAACTTGTCATGTTTGGAGGAGAGAAAATGCTGAGTTGCATCCAAAGAACACCATACCTACTGTGAAGCATGGGGGTGGCAACATCATGCTTTGGGGCTATTTCACTGCAAAGGGACCAGGATGACTGATCCGTGTACATGAAAGAATGAATGGAGCCATGTATCATCAGGTTTTGAGTGCAAAGCTCCTTCCATCAACAAGGGCATTGAAGATGAAACATGGCTGGGTCTTTCAGCATGACAATGATCTCAAGAACATCGCCAGGGCAACGAAGGAGTGGCTTCGTAAGAAGCATTTCAAGTTCCCAGAGTGGCCTAACCAGTCTCCAGATCTCAACCCCATAGAACCTTTGGAGGGAGTTGAAAGTCTGTGTTGCCCAGCGACAGCCCCAAAACATCACTGCTCTAGAGCAGATCTGCATGGAGGAATGGGCCACCATACCAGCAACAGTGTTTGCTAACCTTGTGAAGACTTACAGAAAACGTTTGACCTTTGTCATTGCCAATAAAGGATATATAACAAAGTATTGAGATGAAGTTTTGCTATTGACCAAATACTTATTTTCCACCATAATTTGCGAATAAATTCTCTCCAAATTAGACAATGTGATTTTCAGGATTTGTTTACTCATTTTGTCTCTCATAATTGAGGTCCACCTACTGTATGATGTCAATTACAGGCCTCTCATCTTTTTAAGTGTGAGAACTTGCACAATTAGTGGCTGACTAAATAATTTTTTCTCTACTGTATGACATGCAGTTTTAACCCAATTTCACTTTTAAATACAGGTTTAAAATTACTGTATATACTCGAGTATAAGCCGAGTTTTCCAGAACAAAAAATGTGCTGAAAAATCCATCCGCAGCTTATACTCGAGTCACTGTCGGCGCTCGGCGCTGCAATGGCCCAGGCACCGGCAGGGACACTTCTGCTACATGCGACTCCTCAGGGAGTGCATATGGCAGAATCCCGAGTAAGCCGACAGCGTCCGTGTGCTGTCGGCGATCTCTTCACCTGTATGCGACTCCTCTGGGAGCGCATACAGGTGAAGATACCACTGTGGAGCAGAGAGCGAGTGCTCCCTGCTCCGCAGTGGACTGTGGACGGCCGCAGACTTGCGGCTGTCTGGAGTTTCCGGCACAGGCAGTGTGCTATGTCATTACGCTGCCTGCGTGGCCTGATGACATCACGCCGCCTGTGCCAGAACACGGAGCGCCCGGGAGTCGGAGCAGCAAGGGAGTGAGGTAAGTGCTTGTATTTTTTTTAAACTCTGCCTATATTTGCCTTTGGGAGACTTAAACCTGCCTACACCTGCCTATAACCTGCCTATGGGGACATATGACTACCTATAACCTGCCTATAGGGACATATACCTGCCTATAACCTGCTTATTACCTGCCTATAGGAACATATACCTGCCTATAACCTGTCTATGGGGACAAATAACTGTCTATAACCTGCCTATAACCTGCCTATAGGGATATATACCTGCCTATAACCTGCCTATTACCTGCCTATAGGAACATATACCTGCCTATAACCTGCCTATAGGGATATATACCTGCCTATAAGGACATATACCTGCCTATAACCTGCCTATTACCTTCCTATAGGGACATATACCTGCCTATATGGACATATACCTCCCTATAACCTGCCTATTACCTACCTATGGGGACATATAACTGCTTATAACCTGCTTATGGCGACATATACCTGCCTATAACCTGCCTATAGGGGCATATACCTCGCTATAACCTGCCTGTTACCTGCCTATAGGGACATATACCTGCCTATAACCTGCCTATAGGGACATATACCTGCCTATAACCTGTATATTACCTACCCATGGGGACATATACCTGCCTATAACCTGCCTATGGGAGCATATACCTGCCTATATCCCCTATAACATGCCTATGGGGACATATACCTGCCTGTAACCTGCCCATACCTTCCTATGGGGACCTATACCTGCCTATAACCTGCCTATTTCCTGCCAATGGGGACATATACCTGCCTATAAACTGCCTATAGGGACATATACCTGCCTATAACCTGGCTATTACCTGCCTATAACCTGCCTATACCTGCCTATAGGGACATATACCTGCCTAAAACCTGCCTTTGGGGACATATACATACCTATAACCTGCCTATAGGGACATATACCTGCCTATAACCTGCCTATGGGGACATATACCTGCCTATAACCTGCCTATTACCTGCCTATTACCTGCCTATAAGGACATATACCTGCCTATAACCTCCTATTACCTGCCTATTGGGACATATCCCTGCCTAATACCTGCCTATTACCTGCCTTTGGCGACATATACATGCCTATAACCTGCCTATAGGGACATATACCTGCCTATTACCTGCCTATAGGCACATATACCTGCCTATTACCGGCCTATGAGGACATATACCTGCCTATAACCTGCCTATGCGGGACATCTACCTGCCTATAACCTGACTATGGAGGACATACAGTATACCTGCCTATGGGGGACATTAAACTGCCTATACTTGCCTATGTCATTTTATTGGTATCCATTCTTATTTTTTAAATTTACCAGTAGCCGCTACATTTACATTTTCCATCCTAGACTTATACTTGATTCAGTAAGTTTTCCCAGTTTTTTGTGGCAAAAGTAGGTGCCTCGGCTTCTTTTCGGGTCGGCTTATACTTGAGTATATAAAGTATTTGCAAAAATTTTGGCATCCAGAATTGCTCTATTAATGTGACATCTTGAAGGAAACAACCAGGTGGGCTTCATAAAAGGAAGGCAAGCTTTCGAAAACACACGTAGGATGCTTTATATTGCCAACTATATAGAGTGCTTTCTGGTGGTTTTATTTTCACTTGACATGGAGAAGGCTTTTGACCATATACATTGGTCGGATGCCTTCTCCATGTTAGACAAGATGGAGTTCAAGGGAAATATCACTAGTGCCATCTCAGCCTTATATTCAGAACCTTCGGAAAAGGTTTATGCAAATGCTTATTTATCGGAGCCATTTAAAATCACAAACGGCAAGCGTCAAGGGTGCCCTCTATCACCTTTGATTTTTATTCTCTTCATGGAGCCTCTAGCTCAAACCTTAAGGTTTAAAATGAATGATAAAGGGATATAAATAGGTAGTAGATCCCATTCGATTTCATTATATGTGGACAACATGTTTCTTTCCCTTCGGGATCCTGATGACTCACTAGGTATAGCTTTGTCTATTATCAAACAATTTAGTAAAATGTCATATTACAAACTTAGAATACAGAAATCACAAGTCCTTCCTTTCAATTTGAATCCTATCTCTCTAGATAATCTGCAAAAAGAGTTCCCATTGGATTGGCTACAGAATTTTACATCTTGGTGTAACACTTAACAACAAATAAACCTCCATTTCTAAATCTAATTTTGAGCCGATGTTTCAATCTATACAAACAAAAATGCAAAGAATATCTGGGTTTCAGGTGACTTTGATGGGGAGAATTGCATTGTTTAAAATATTATTATTATCCAAAATTTTATATCTGTTTAAATGTCTTCCAACTGATATTCCAAACCCCTTTTTCAAGACCTTCAACTTTCTAGATTAATTTGGGCTAGCAAAGAACCTAGACTTCAGTATAATATTTTAGTTAAACATAAAAAAGCAGATGGTTTGGCTCTCCCAAACTGTCACTCCTATTACCTTGTTTCAAAATTCTCTCAACTTAACTCATGGTGATCAATAGCTTTAGATATGCATTGGGTACATTTAGAAAACTCAGACTGTGGTATTCATTCCTTAAGGGAACTACTTCTAGCTTCTCTTTGGGATATATCGCTACCATTTAAACTTCCGCCAATAAGGTCTTCAGCCCTAAATGGCATAAGATACATAAAACTAGTGAGGTTTCGTCATTTATGTTGAAAGCAATTACTCCCTTTCGCCTCCTTACCTGGGCCATACCTGAGTTAGATAAAGAGGCTTGGGAAGGAAAAGGATTACTCATTTAGCACAATTATACAATGGAAAAATCCAAAAATTGTTTTGGATGTATCTCATCAATTTGTTATTCACAAAATGAAGTATTATAAATATTTAAGAATTCAACATTTTTTGATGTCTGATGACATTAAACAGGTTCATCATTACTCTAAACTACTTCACTGAATTAAAACTAAAATTCCTGGATTAGGCCCAATATACAATATAATACAAGGGAATTTGGAATTTTATAAATTTCATCCATTTTGCATGTGTGAGAGAGAGTTGAATAGGTCATTTACATCTTCACAATGGTTGGATGCCCTTCAGTTGTCACACTTTTCTTTCATTCGCAGTATTCATATTGAAACAGCGATAAAAACCACTTTGAGATGGTACCTGACACCAGTTAAATTACAATATATGTATCACTCCATTTCCACAAGATGCTGGAGAGGTCGTGGAGAAAAGGGGACATTACTTCACATAGGCTGGGGCTTCCCCCTCTTAGGGCTCTATTGGGATGCAGTTTTTCAATTGCTCTAGTAGAACGTCTCGAATTTTTAGAACTCGAACCGAACATTTTACTGTTTGTTTCAGTAAAGTTCTAGTTCTAGTTCAACACACCATTTTCAGTTCCATTTTCTGCGGCTTTCTGCACTTTTGGTGGCCATCCGATTACCTTTCTGCACTTTTGGCGGCCATCCAATCAATGCAGAGCACAGAGCAGTGTCAAAAACATCATCACTGAGGTGTAGGGCTCTCATTGGCTGCTAAAATCACATGACCATGTTATATATATATATATATATATATTTCACTGTGTTGCCTTGTGAATGACATTTTCCACTCACTCTCTGTACTGTACAGACTGTTCTTAGTTAGTTAGATAGCATTTTCCTCTCCATAGACATCAATAGTTAGGGAGTTTGGTATTGATGGCTGCATCTTATTACTGGTAGTTATTTGGCGACATTTGGAGGCTCACACAATGCCTAACTCTCACTACATGGATATATATGATACAGAGTGCTTGGATTTGCTTTATTATACTCAGTGCCCAAAAGTTCAGTTTTTGCAGTTTTGGGGGTTCAGTTATTGTATAACACACCGTCGCCAAATCTCCTATGTGTCAAAGGGGCTTTTGTGCCCCCTCAGAATGCAGGGCCCCATAGCAGCTGCTTTTGCTGCACCTCCTATAGCTACGCCCCTGCTTGCAAGCTGTCCTCATCTTTTGAGTTAACCATTGAAAGGAATTAAGTATTTTAGCCTCTCAATTTTTTTCTGTCACTCTTAGAGCCAAATTGTCTTCACTAAGTTGTTCCATGTATACAGTTTACTGTTATGGATGGTAATTCCAGCTTCTCCTCACCTGGATAGGTATAAAAATTGACCAGAACATCTTCTCCCATAGACTTTAATGGGGTTCAAAGTTCGAGTTCGAATAGAACTTCTAACCGAACTCACAAAAGTTCGAGGTTCTAATCGAACTAAAACTTTTTACTGTTCGAACTGGTCAAACTCTCTCCTATTTGTTCACAAGGAGATGGAAAAGTAAGGATATTCCTGATGCCTCTGAGATTATTGTATCCATTAACACCAAATATGCATATGAAAAAGCAATTGTTTTGAGTAAGGGCAACATAAAAACCTTAGTTAAATTGTGGGCTCCATGGAGAGATAGTATACATTATTCAGAAATTGGTGGTAACTAGAAATGCAGTGTTATATCTGTAGTTGTCATTGTGGACAAATAAGTGTGATCATGTATCTTGGAAGAAATATGATGTTTTCTCTATCTGTCAATGTATAATTGGTCTTTACTGCTGCTGTATAAATATTCACCTGAGATGATTTTGGTTATTTTCTATCACATTTTGTATTTAACGAGGAAGTTAATAGATGTATACTGTTGTAATATAAAACTATGGTGTTTATGATTATATGTATATTGTATGTATGTGTAGATGTATATTGTCTGTATTTGCCTGTAAGTACTTACACAAAAAAAAAATGATTGTTTAAAAAATATGCAGAAAAATTAAATTGAAGACACAAATTAAGAAAAATAATATATTTTTTTTATAACAAAGGACACATTTGGCTGTGATGTAACCTAATTGGTCACTGCAAGCATAGGAAGCGACTACTGGGAAGAGTAAAAAAAAATCACATGGTTTCTTGCACCAATCATGAATGAATTGCCCTCACTACACTGTCTGCCAGAATGTAAACTGAAAAAAAAATCTGAAATCTGATTAAAAATCCCGGCCAAAAGCATACGCAAATCATTGACAAAAAGCAAAAACAGACTAAAATCCATAATTTTTTTGTGTAAAATCAGTTCAAAATACTTGTCAGGAGAATAGTTTTTCAGTTCAAATTCAGATTGAAAATCAGACAGTATTTTGTCCATTGCCATGTGGACACAGCCTATGAAACAGCCCTCTCTGCAGTGTGTGAGTGGTAGGAAGCAGATACATAACACATGACTGTATGAATTAATTTGGTAATAATGATCCCATATATAATGCGGAAGCTGATACCATTACATGATGTTTGAGGTAAATCAGGTATGATAGGAGGTGATAACCTCTGTATTATACTCCCCAAAGCTGCAGACATGTTTCCTCCAGTTTCTCTGTTAAGAGCAAGAGGGAGAGAAGAAGACCAGAAGTTATATCTATTTCTAGACCCCACCATCCTTACAGCAAAACACTATGCACATGCATACTGCCTCTTACAGCACAACTACCCTTGCCTATATCTATATAACTATATAGACAGGAGCTACAGGACTATGCAGGCACTATAGGTCCCTTTCCTAAAGACATGTCCCCCTTTGCTTAGGACTCCAAGCTATGCTTTACAGGCTTTGCCCTTCATGTTTTGCATCTCATTTTCTTTATTAATTCTCAAGCGACTTGTTTGTGTATGTTTCACATTACAAGTTCTTCGTCTATGTTTTACAAACTTGGTTATTGCCTATCCCTGTGAATCATCAAGGTAGTCTGTTTACTTCTAGGCATTTTTTGTAATTTTTTATTTGTTTTTAGTCTTTTGTCTGTGACCACAGTATTTTGTCTTTAATGTGACCATTTTTCTTTATCTCTATGCTTTTTCCATGGGATCTATAAAAATCTACATCAAGTAAAAGTGTGATACAAGACAAAAATCCAAGGGTGTCTTTAGGATCTCTGCTGTATTTTACAAACCTTATAGTCAATCTAGCCTCTCTAAAGCTACAATAAGAAATAACGACTGAAGTATACATGTGTACAATGTTTACAAAATGTCACAATTAAACAGTCTTAAGCCAGAAGTAGAATTTTAGATCACTGTGTGAACTCAAACTATAACATGAATTGTGTGAACCTTAACTATAAGGTGACTTGTATTTCGCTTTTTTAAAAGATTTCTCTATCAATTTCTAAAAAAAATCTAGAAAAATCTTTTTATACTGAAACCTGATTCTAAATAGTTAGAATGTTATAGTAAAAGTATTAGATATTTTTTTTTCTTTTGAAAAATATTTTCACTTCAAAGCTGTGAGTAACTGCAATTAGCATTTACTTTGTGAATAATTGTAGCAACTGAAGAACCTTTTCCTTTAAACAGATAGTAATGCTAGGCAACTTCACCAGAGGGCCAGGCTCCAAGTCTCCAAATCAGAGCCCAAAGCCATTTTTTGGTAAATTATTTTTTAATTGATTTAGAGCTACTACTTTGATATGCTTAAACTGTTGTTGATTTCAACTTCAGTACAGCTGTATTAAACATGAATGATTTACAAATATATAAGCAAATCTGCAGGCCAAAGCTCTAGGGTTTTTAAGTCCTAGCAATGACCTTGTAGATGAAACTCAAATCAATACAAAATGAACTGAAATAAATCAAGATTTTTTTCTTAGCATAAACTTACAGTTAAGATAATATTTTGTAAAACTTTGCTTCCTTCACAAAAAATACATACATTTAATGCATTTTTTATTTAGAGAATTTTTTAGTGACATTTTGTTAATTACATATGTATTTTCAGGTCTTTTGAGCCACATGTATGAAAACTGTCTAGGTCTAAAATAAAATTATCTTTGTTGCCCATAGCAACCAATCAGAGCGCCCCTCTCATTTTTCCAGAGCACTATATGAAATGAAAGGGGTGCTCTGATTGGTTGCTATGGGCAACAAAGTGAATTTTAGACATAGACAGTTTTCATACATGTGGCCCTTAGTTTTTAGAAAAAAAGCCTGATAAAAAAAATGTCCCCTAGAACATCATGTCTTTTGAAATAAAAGGAAAAAAAATCCTAAAATGATAAAAACACTACAAAAAAGCACTGCGTGTAATATGATTGTGCCTCCTCTCCGAACTATAGCAATTATCTTTTAAATCACTTGACAAACAGTGTTTTTCCTAAAAGTGCTACATGTAAAGGTATGTTCACATGCCGTGCTCTGTCCGTGTGTACATACGTTTATAGATGAGTGCTTGGATCCATCTTTCAAACCCTAAAGGGACCCAAACACACATCTAGTAATTAGCAGTGTGATTTTTGTGTTTAATTGCGTCTTTTGAATCTGTTCAAATAATTCACATGTCAATTCTTGATTTCAAAGATGCAGCAGGCACCCTATTTAAAACTATAAGCGGCCAAAATGCATCCAAACATGCACCTACATGTTGGATAAGTGCTGGATGTGATTTTCGGATCCAAAATCGGATCCAGAATGTCATGTGAACATACCCTAAAACCAACCTAACGTGCCATTAACACATCTAGTAAAGGAAAAATTACAATTGATCTAGCAAATACCATCTTTACACTTTTTTTGCAGATTAGACGAGCTGTAAATATTGTTTTATAATTATTGAATCTCTATTTAGCTATATAAAATATCAAATACAGTCTCATTCACAACCACACTTATCCCATCCATTGCTCCTAAAGGAGAGGAGCTAGCATAGATGTAGGACACATTTTTAATAAACCAGTTACCTATGACACCCATGAGACCCATGATAATAAGTATGCTAAAAGTTTATCCCTCTGTTTCCTTGACAGCCAAATTCAAGACCTAGCAGGTACATTCATGCTCATAGGTATACTTCTACTGCAGGCTCCATTTAACCTTTCTGTTTTCAGACAGTAAAATATGTTATCAATAAACACATTTCATTAATGATAAAATAAACAATGGACACCTCAAAAAATAAGTAACAAACTAGATGGGTTGCCACTACACTAGCTATGTATAATAAGGCTTGGTTCACATCTGCATTGGAGGTTCTGTTTGGAACCTGTATCGCAGAGGTGATAAATGGAAGCCATGGGATCCATTTCACAAGCTACATGTGACGGCTGGGTAGTGGATCCGCCGGACCACCGCAAGCGATGGTAGTTAAGCCACGCCAGGGAACGGAATCTAAGTAGCCCCCGGTTTTCACCAGAGCCCGCCGCAAAGCGGGATGGACTTGCTGCGGCGTGAGGCTACCAGGTCGTCCCCCCTGACGTGACTTGCTTGCGGTGGCGGCCGAGGTGCAGCGTGGTACAGAATCGTAGTCCGAGAATCGTAGTCGTGGGCAGGCAGAAGGTCAGGGCAGGCGGCAATGGTTCGTGGTCGTGGACAGGCAGAAGGTCAGGGCAGGCGGCAGAGGTTCGGAGTCGGGAAACGTAGCGAGAGGTCTGGTACACGGTAAAGCAGGAATACACTTTAAGGAACGCTTTCTCTAAGGCTCGGGGCAACGTAGATCCAGCAGGGAAGTGACGTGGGTGCAACACTTATATAGGAACAGCGCCCGGTAATTACCCAATTACCGGCGCACTGTCCCTTTAAATTCACAAGGATGAGCGCGCGCCAGTGGGCCCTCATGCGCATTCCGGCCGGCAGGGGACGAGGACCGGACGGGAGCGAGGCAGGGTGAGTGGATGGAACGGGTGGCGCCGCGGCCGGCCGTGCGGCCCGCGGCGCCCCCCGTCCACGCCAGGGACACGTTATGGGGAACGCGGGTGCGACCGCGGTCCGTGGCCCGGACCGCGGCGCAACCCGTTACACTACACAACCGCCGGGTGTTAGCTGCAATTAGCAGCTAACAACCGGCGGTTGCAGCCGCGCCATCCCGCACTGTTTAACCCCTTAGGCGCCGCAGCAAAGATGGCCACGGCATCTACATGAATGAGAAACAGTGCTGGGCACCGTTCCTCATTCCGATCGGGGCAGCCGCAGCAAAATCGCGGGGTTCCGATTGGTGAACATGGCAGCTGGAAGCCTTGTGAAGGCTCCCGTCACTGCCATGTTTTTGACACCGCCATTTTTGTACACCCTAATGCATTGTCTATAGAGTTAAAGTTAAAAAAAGTTTCAAAGCGTAAATTTTTTTTAAAAATTAAAAGTTCAAATCAACCCCCTTAGCCATTTTACAAATAAAAAAAGATTGATAATAAAAAAGTTATATATATTTTATATAAGCGCGTCTGAAAAAGCCAGATTTATTAAAATATAACATAATTGATTCTCTTCGCTGAACAATGTAGAAGAAAAAAAATTCCAAATGCCATTTTTTTGGTCATTTCACGTCCCATAAAAATTGGAATAAACTTTATCAAAAAAGTCCCATGTATTCCAAACTGGTAGGAATAAAAAGTACACTCCAGTCCACAAAAAAAATCACCCTCACTCAAGTCCGTATGTGTTAGAACAAAAAAGCTATTAGTCGCAGAAAATGGCTCCACGGTGCAAATTTAAAAAATAGAAAATGTTTGGAATTTTTTTTATGGTACTAAATCATGACAGAAATCCTACAGGTATTTCCGGATGCATAATAACCTGTAGAATACAGACAACACATCACTTTTACTGAAGATTGAACGCCGTAAAAGCAAAACACCTGTAAACATGGAGCAAATACTTTTTTTTTCACATTTTGCCCCACTTACAAAATTTTTACGGTGTACCCTGTATATTCTATGGTAATATGAATAACACCAAAAGAATATACAAAATAAAGGCCCCCATATGTCCATGTAGATGGAAAAATAAAAAAGTTGGCTCTGGGAAAACAGGGAGGAAGAAAAAAAAGAGTCATCAAGAAGGGGTTAATTAGATTATTAGTATCACAATTATTGTAGATTTGTAATCAACATAATGATCCAGGATTCCTTTTAATATGGCCAAGCGCAAAACCCACCTAATGCTGAATGCCAAGGAATCAGCGCAATGTCCACCACTGATCGTGGGATAAAAATATGGGAAAGCAATGGCTGAGTAAAAGCCATGTTTATTTCCAGAAAGGAGCTAGGTAAATATTTTTTTGTTTTAGTAATTTAAGTGCTTTGCATGCGAGAGTTGTACATGTTGTGAAGATAAACTTGAATGATAATGCGCCGGGATATCACAGCACAGAAAAAATCTAAACTTTTTCAAAGCTTTGCAATGACATTTGTTTATAAATCAGAGCAGATGGCAGCAAAAGCCATGACAAGTTTAACTTGCTAAACCCATAATTTAGTTTTATAATTATGCAGTCAATGATTGTTGTAGCAGTTATTATTGGTAGTTTACAACTATTTTCTATCCATTTAATCAATGGTGGCCACACAGAGAGAAAATCGGCAGTCTTAATCAATGTGACAATAAAAGTAAAATACCTTAATACTGTAATCAATATGCATAATAATATATGAGAGATTGGTACCAACAAAATGTTTGGTTTATCGGACTTCTCTCAGATATATCAATATTAGAACAGGGAATAAAATGCATTTCTAATCACAAAGACATGATATTGAAACAGTGCCTATAGGGTAACTCCGATTAGACCATACTTCTCTACAAATATGTAGAGACAATTATGATTTAAACAACGACAGAGGTGACAAAGGGAAAATTAATATATATATTGTATATATATGTATATATATATATATATATATATATATATATATATATTCATATATTCATTTTCCCTTTATCACCTACCATTGATTAAATCACAATTGTCTCTAGACATAAACATTGATTGGCTGTGGTTGGAATCTGCTCATCTGGTTGAGCTTTATAATCCTACATTTTTTCCTTATAAAAACAGCTTATTATTAGTGTTGAGCGATTTTTATCAACAAAGTTGAAATCTGCAAGGTTTTTATGGTGATCGAAATTTCCAGATCATTCGATAATTAAGGTTAAAATCTGAGCATCATCTATTAAGATCGCGCCTTTTTCGGCGCTTCCTGTAATTTTGGCGGCCAGCAAATGAGATTACAGAATAGAGCAGGGTGAGATGTGTGTGCGACGTCATGACTGGGATGTGTATGGTTGCGATTGGCTGGAAAAATCACATGACCTCGTTTTACATAGAACAGCGTTTCCTGTTTCAGCCTCAGTGTCTCTCAGCGTCTCATAGGGATAGGACCTGCGCTCTGCCTGTGGCCAAACAGCTCAGCGAAATTAGTCTATTTCTGCACAGAGAAACCTCTACTATTAGCTGTGATCCTTCCAATTTAGTTAGATTAGAGATTTGAACATTTTATGTAGTTAGCTAGAGAATTTTAAAGCAGCATCTACCGCTGTAAATTCACGGCGGTGGGAGCGGGGGGGGGGGGGAGGGGGGGCTCGGGCGAACACAGACAAGCTCTATCTATAAAGAACACTGGATAAAGTTCACCAAGACTTAGTGTAGACATGGTAGTTGAATATCTTTATTATTAACAGTTTGCTATTGAAATATTTCCTGGATATTGGGCAGCCTGAACTTATATTGGATAAACATCATTTCTAGTAACTGCAGGTCTCATTGTTAGCTGCAAAACTCCACTTTTATTATCAGTATACATTTCAGATAGGTGTTCAATTTTACCCATTACATTGAATTGAAAGGTGCAAAAAATACCGTTTATTATATCAAAACATAACAGTTACGTGTTTTTTGACTTTTGCGCACCCAGCACTGTTCATTGACGCAGCATCTACGTAAATCTTAAACCAGCAATTCTATATTCACCACAGGTGAATTGAAAGGTGCAAAAAATACCGTTTATTATATCAAAACATAACAGTTACGTGTTTTTTGACTTTTGCGCACCCAGCACTGTTCACTGACGCAGCATCTACGTAAATCTTAAAACAGCAATTCTATATTCACCACAGGTGAATGAAAGGTGCAAAAAATACCGTTATTATATAAAACATAACAGTTACGGTTTTTTGACTTGCGCACCCAACGTTCATTGACGCAGCATCTACGAAATCTTAAAACAGCAATTCTATATTACCACAGGTGAATTGAAAGGTGCAAAAATACCGTTTATTAATAAAACATAACAGTTACGTGTTTTTTGACTTTTCGCACCCAGCACTGTTCATTGACGCAGCATCTACGTAAATCTTAAAACAGCTATTCTAGTTTCACCACAGGTGAATTGAAAGGTGCAAAAAATACCGTTTATTATATCAAAACATAACAGTTACGTGTTTTTTGACTTTTGCGCACCCAGCACTGTTCATTGACGCAGCATCTACGTAAATCTTAAAACAGCAATTCTATATCACCACAGGTGAATTGAAAGGTGCAAAAAATACCGTTTATTATATCAAAACATAACAGTTACGTGTTTTTTGACTTTTGCGCACCCAGCACTGTTCTTGACCAGCATCTACGAAATTTTAAAAACAGCAATTCTATTTCCCCACGGTGAAGAAAGGTGCAAAAAATACCTTTTATTAAACAAAAAACATAACAGATACGTGTTTTTTGGACTTTTGCCCAGTCCAGATTTGTTGATAGACACCTTGCAGTTAAATTTGAATCCAGCAATTTTGTTTTGATTAGAGGGATTTGAGAATAGCTGTGATTTGCCGTCTTTTAATAAGAGACTTTCCAAAACTATTCCATACCTTCTCAAATTTTTATATTTCTGAACATGGAGCGAAATGCAGGTGGTAAGCGAGCAAAAGGGGGGTAGCACATGGAGGTAGAGGTACGAGAGAAGGTGCTCCTTCCAGTGCTGGCGACAACACGCATGCCAGCGGATCGTCAGTTGCAGGACATCAGGCCTGTCATCGCTGGGTCAGGGAACCTGTGAATCTAAGTAACGAACATCGTCGCCAATCTGTCCTTCAGTGGTTAATGCAACCTGCATCTAGCAGTCTTACCTCCTCGTCCTCGCAGTCACGGCCACAAATGTCGTCATCAGCATCATCAGCATCCGTCCATCATGAAGCAGCCCAATTGTATAGTAGTGTACCCACCACTTTGTATAATCCATTGTCTTAAGTCCTCTTTTATGACAAAATGCGGTTGGGTCAGAAGGCATGTTAAAACATCAAGAGCATGAGATAGTCTGCAGTGACGCCCAGATACTTATGCCATCAGAGGAGGTGAAGGACGCCGGTCAATCGGGCGGTCGGCAACGCCTTGCAGTGCCCCTTGCTTGTAGCCCGTAGCTTCTGGATGCAGAAAGTCAGGACGACCAAGTCCCTGTGGTTGAAGATGATGTGAGACGACATTGCGGATCCATCAGTTCTTTTCCGCAGAATTTTGCTTGCGAGCGCTTCATCATTGGACAAGGATGAATACGATGGTGTAGTGTCAATACGGGTCCCGCCACTAAAAGGGAGAGGGCGATCGCGAGAAGTCCGCTGAAAAATTCCGCCAGCCTCGGTCGCGCAACCCCGCTCTCCTCGCTTATCGCCTGTCAAAAAGTGTCCAGGACCTGCTCAAGCCCGGGCCTTCTTTGAGCAAGCTCTGATTCACACGCACGATGTCAAATGCCGCCATTTGCCGTAAACGCATAAGTAGAGTCAAAACCTAAGTTTGGTTAACCACCACCAACCATGTCAAGTCACATGCAGCGAATGCAGAGTTGAAATGGAGGAAACACTTGGCCCAAAAAAGGCCAGACCCGAGCGCCGGGCCTCCAACCACTGTCACAACCCTCTGTCCTCCTCGCCATCCTCCTCCTCCCCACCACCAAGCTTCCCACAGCTGCCATTGTCTTCAGAGTCATGATCAGAGTGGGATCACCTCCGCTTCAGCCTCCACCGCCCAGTACCACCAGCACCCACCAGAGACCCATCCTACCCCTCTCCTTCCGCCAGTTTGACGCCCTGCACTCCGAACAGCGGCCATCTAGCAGCCAGCCTTCTGTCCTTCCAGGTTTGGGATCAGAAGAAACAACTTTAACCCAAACCATCCCAAACCAAAGCCTGAATGTCAGCATTGCCCGCTTTTGGCCTTGGAAATGTTGCCTTTCCGTCCGTTGGACACAGATGTGTTCCGCCACGTCATGGCCCCTCGCTTGCCCCCCAATACCAGATGCCGAGCAGGCATTTCTTTTCCCAGAAAAGCCGTCCCTCGCCCTGGCCACCACGAGTCCAACTAAAAATTTTCAAGCAGGTTCGTTGTCTGCATCTGTGTCCGGAAAAGAGTCCATCGCACCACCGACACATGGACTATTAAGCACGCCAAGCCGCTAACTCTGTGACAGCTCACTGGGTGAGGTGGTTGGAATGCTCTTCTGGGGAGACGGTGCTCTCAGGCTCGGCGCACGCTCTTCAAAACCGCAGGTATGGTGAGGGCTCTTTCCCCCCAAGGTCCTCTTGTGGCATCACTGCCCCAGAGACACCAGGCCGTTTGAAAATTAAACAGCCTTGGAGAACCGTCCACTACACAGGTCAGGAGCTGTGACGCTCTAAGCAACGAGACCGAGCGATGGGCTGGGTGACAAAACCTGTGCCAGGCAAGGTGGTGTGCGATAACGGCAAAATCAGCTAGGCTGTCCTTAAGATCGTAGGCTGGAGCACAACCCTTGGCCTGCACATGTCATGAACCCTAGTCGTCCAGAAATTTCTAAAAGCTACCGGTCTGGACTGCCTGCAGAAAAGGCTCTAGGACTGAGTTCGCACTTCCGCGTTTTCGCAACCTGCTTCGCACCGCCTGGCTGCGTTGCAGCGTCAGCTTCGGCTCCCCGTCAACCTTCTCATTGTTGACGTGGCAACACGCTGGAATTCCACCCTCCACATGCTCCGCGATTGTGGCAGCAGCGCAATGCCATTACGCAGTACGAAGGTGACACTGGCCTGACAAGCAGTGGGTACGGACCTCGGGTTTGAACCCCCGAGAGTGGAGGCAGGTGAAAGAGCTCTGCACCATCCCTTTCCAGTTTTGAAGAAGCCACCAAATATGGTCCAGTGCGTACAATGCGCCCTATGTCAGCATGAGCAGCTGTGGGTGATCTTAGTTCTGAACGACACGTTGGACACTCTGAAACAACAGGTCCCGCCAGCGGCGGAGGAGGAGAACGGACACAGATGCGCGGACACGAGCCTTACTCTTCCGTCAATCCACAAGTCCAAGGCCCGACATGTTCCAATTGTTCGATCGTCCTTCATTAGCAGTGTTCGGGGTCAGAGCTAGTGCAAGGTGGCGCATTCAGCTCACAGGGTGCATCTTCTCAGGCAAGTCAGGGCTGTGTTGAAGCTGAGCCGGAGTCAGCGAGAGGAGAGGAGAGAGAGGAGGAGGTATTCCCCTAACACGATGTTACCTGACGTCCCTGCCTATGGAAAGAGATTGAGAGCGATTAGAGGCGGAGGAGAAGAAAGATGAAAGATCATTTTGCTAGTGCCCCTCGACCCATAGGCTTGGGAAATCAAGGCTCATCTCTCACATGATTGCTTGGATGCACCATATCCTCCAACATGACCTCGCACTAAGCAATTCAAAGATGAACAACAGTTACTGGGTGGCCACCCTCCTGATCCCCTACAAAACACAAAAATCATCACATTCTCCTCCACCCACCCAAATAAGAGTAAAATGCAGGAAAATGAGACCTTGCTGATTGATCAACTGGAACATCTGTTGCGCTGCTTCACGTTCCCCAAATGTCACGTTGGAACCAACATCAGCGACGATGACAGCAGCGTCAGAGTGCCAAGTAGGCGTAGCGGCAGCAGCAGGCAAGGTGCAGAAGCCTAATGTTGACCCACTGCAATCTTGTTTACCCCTCACCAACATGCTATGCAATGCAGGGCAACACAGAAACCAACAAACAGAATCAGCTTAAGATCATGTGCAACGACTATCTGCTGGCGTCTCAACAAACCGAGTTTTGCATGTGTTTCCGGTACCAATAAGACATCTGGGTATCCAAAATGACAATGTCCCGAGCTGGCTCTCACGCCAATAGAAGGTGTTGTCCAGCCAGCAGCCAGCGTCATATCCTTGAGCGTACCTTCATCACAGCTGGAGAGTCATTACAGACAAACGCATCCGGCTTTTCCACAGATAATGTGGGATCTTTAGACTTCAACAAATGAAATCAGGCAGGATCTCTGATGATTTGTGGCCCAAATTGCCGAGGTAAACCGATTATTTTGCCAGTCAACTTCACATTCCTTTTCAAACAGAAATGGTCCTCTTGAAAACTTTTTTTTAAAAATGATAATTTCTTACTCAATTTTATTTTTTTTCCCAACTTTTTCATTTTGCGGGTTTTGCTGTGAGGAACGTAAAAGCAGCCAAGGTTTCATGACAACACCGTATTCCATTTACTCACTTTATCTTAAGAAGTTTTCGCATTGTCAATGGTTTTGGGTCATGTTGCTGTGAGATACAGAAATAATCATCCCCCTTTTTGGAACAAAAATGTGACTTCTAAGTGCTTTTCTCCCTCACAATTTTTAATAGTGGCTTAAAATCATATTTAAATTTTTTGGGGTCCAGTACTGTGAGATACAGCAATAACATGGCCTTTGTAACAAAATTGGTTTCTAATGCTTTTCTCCCTCACTTTTTTTTAATATGGCTGAAAGTCTTTTTTTAAATTTTTTTTGGGTCATGCGCTTTGAAATGCAGCAATACTACAGTCCTATTATAAAAAAAATTTGTTTTAACAACTTTTTGTTCTTCACAATTGACCAAAGGGGCTCAAGGGCAGTTTTTGAATTTTTGGGGGCTTTTTTTGCTGGACATGCACAAACAAAGTCCTATTCTAAAAAATGTTTTTCTAAAAAAAAACATTTTTTTTCTTACAATTGACCAAAGGGGCTCAAGGGTCATGCTTTAAAATTTTTGGGGCTTTTTGCTGTGACATGCGCATACTACAGGTCCTTTTTCAAAAAAAATTTTTTCTAACAACTTTTGTTTTTCACAATTGTCAAGAGTGGCTCGGGGGTATGGGCTGTCAAAACAAATGGTAGGACACTTTTAAGGGACACATTTGAAAAAATGACTTTTTTTTGAAAGATCTTTAAATACGAAAACCCCTTTTATTGAGACAACCCATTTAATACAATAAAAAAAAGAAAAAACAAAGACTGGTGGGATTCCACCTATTTTTAAAAATTTTTTTCTAGAAAATTAAAATCAAAAAAAATTTTCATTACAAAAAGCTTTAAAAAAATTCCTCTGAATTTACAAGGGGGTACGGAAAACTTTGACCCGATGTAGGTTTTTCAAGGACATGGATAGGAGCACGGACAGAGAACAAAGTACAGAGACCATTTCCTCCCCACTAAATAAAATGAGAAAAAAAAATGGCAAAAAAGGGACCTGGTGTAAAAGGAGCTTAACCACCAATATTCCAATGAAGCCAATTTGGGCCAACTCATAAAGGGGGGGGCAAGCGCTACCCAGGGATTGACTGTGTACGAGGGAAGGGTGGAGTTTTTACACTTCCGCTTCCGCACTCTTCCAGCACGACAGTTTTTTGCTTGCGTCATCAGGGCTTTTTAAAACCTGCGGTTAATAGAGACGGGCCCACCTGGGGTTTTCAAACCCCACCCACGTAAATCTGGCCCTGGCATGCTGTGGCCCAGCAGTATAGCAATGTCCAGTTTTAACTAAAATGTGGTTGAAAGACTCCTTTTTTTCCCGGGACTTTTTAAATGTGGGGGTCATGCAGGTTTGGGGGGCCCTCTGTGGCCCAGGGGCAGGGAAGTCAATGTCCAGTGAAACAAAATTTGGGTTAAAGACCCTTTTTCCGGCCTTTTTAAATGTGGGGGGCATGCGGTTTGAGACTCATGCTGTGGCCCAACAGGTAAGTCAATGTCCAGAAACTAAAAGTGGTTTTAAAGACTCCTTTTTCCGGGACTTTTTAAATTGGGGGTCTGCAGGGTTTGGGGCTCAGCTGGGCCCGGACGGTAATCAATGTCCATGAAACTAAAATTGGGAAAAAACCCCTTTTTTCCGGCCCCTTTTTAAAATTGGGGGTCATGCAGGGTTTTTAAATCATGCTGTGGCCCAGACAGGTAAGCAATGTCCATGAAAAATAAAATGGGGTTGAAAAGACCCTTTTTTTTCCGGCACTTTTTAAATGTGGGGGTCAGCAGGTTTGGGCTATCTGCTTCCAGGACAGGGGGTATTCAAGTCCAGTTTAAGTAACAGGATGGTTTAAATCATACTCCTTCGGCACTTTTTAATTTTTGGGGGATCAGGTTTTTAAGGTCAGGCTGGGTTCAAACGGGGGTAAATGGGGCCCGATTTTTTTTTGTGACTTTTATAACCTAATGTGTTGCCTAAATGTAGCACGTATCCATTTGACGTTTGGGGTTTAATTTCAGCTTTTCCAGCCTTGTTGGGTGTAATAATTAAGGGGTTGTTGCTCTCCCCTAACTTTAATGTCATCGCCATAACGATGCTCACTATCGAAAAAATTTTCGATAACGGCCGACTACGACTATCGATCGATCTGAAGCCAACGCAATCCCCTCAAACATTAATTAAGCATTTGGGTTTTTTTTCAGTAAAATACACATTTTTAAATGGCCATACAAGTAAATTTTCCTGGCCATTTTGGGAGCACAATTTAAAAATCGAAGGGACCCAACTTTTACTGGTTTTTTTGGAGTCAAAAACAGGGTGGTTTTTTATCAATCAGATATCTTCATCAAACAGGTTTTTAAATTTTAGAACAAAAGTATGTCAACAGAGGGGTGGCAGCTCTTCAAAAACGATGCTCCCAAAAACATTCCTGTACGGGCCCGGTTTGCAGCACACAAGGGGACGTCGCAGAGGGGTCACTCGGGGAACCCATAACTGCCGCGCCATCTAGCGGCCGTGTGTTGACCAGCAACCCAAGGGTTCTTGATTGGTTGACTAGGTCATCCACTTCCTCCCAGATGACATCTGACAACCCCAGCCAAGAGTCGTTGGGATCGTCAGACACAACCCTTACTTGGCATGGTCCGGGAGTGGGTCAGCGGCCCTCACCTGTCCTCAACCCGCCTTTGTCCCATCCGGTTCCCTCAGCCAGAGATCTAGTATGTGGTCTGGGCTCAGCGCCACTATGCAGTGAGGATGAACAATTTGAGGAGGACAGTCAGCAGCTACTTGGCGGTGAAGAAATGGGGCCAATATCTCCTGCTTCTTGCAGTAGGCGGCAAAGTATAGATGTGGAGGGTGGCATAGGAGGTCATGTTGTGAGGGGTCAGCCTCTGCATACCAAGACTGTTGAGGAGGACAGCAGTGAAGATCAAACAATAATCGATGATGATGTAGCCGACCGCATTTGGGAGCTGCATAAAGCAAGGGCTTCATCATTGTCAGGAGAAGAGGGCATCAGCTTGCGCCTCAGGCAGTGGCGCAGCCAGCAAGTGGGAAGTGTGGCCGTGAGTCAGCAGGGTAGCAGCAGTGCGAGGTCAGGAGCCAAATGGCCAAGGGGTAGAAAACTCGCTTCGCAGGTCCAAGAAAGTAGTGGCACAGGGGCTCAGCGAGGCAGAAGCGGTAGTAGCGATAGCGATAGCGTTGGCAGTAAAATCAGCTACTCGGCGGTGTGGTAGTTCTTTGCTAAGACACCGGAGGAGCTGAATATGGGAATAGGTAGAATCTGTGGGCAGAAAGTGAAGGGTGGCCAGGGAGCTAACGTTGGCACCAAGGTCCTGCATCAACACATGCAGCATCACCATCCGGTGGCCTGGGAGAAACGTGGCTCAGATGTGGTTGTCCATCCTACCGCCACAGCAGCAGCAGCACCTAGTGGCACGCATGCCCTTGCAGCCAGTCAAGGCTCCACCACCTCTTTGCCATCATCTCCCGGTCCAGACGCTCCTGCTCCTTGCTACTCAACGAGGCGATTGAAAAGAGAAAACAGTATGCGTCCAACCATCCTAAGGTGCAGAAGCTGACCATGCTCCTGTCCAAGTTGTTGGTACTGCAGTCCTTCCCTTTCCAAATGGTGGACTCTGCACCATTCAGAGAATTAATGGCCTGTGCCGAGCCGAGGTGGAGAGTTCCAAGCCGTAATTTATTTTCCAAAAAGGCATTACCAGCCCTTCACAAATATGTAGAACAAAGGTGGGCCAGTCCTTGAGCTTATCGGTTTGTTCCAAGGTGCACGGCAGCGCGGACGTGGGGAGCTGTAACTACATTCAGGGCCAGCACATGTCCTTTACGGCCCACTGGGTGATTGTTCTTCCTGCCCAGCCACACCAACAACTTGGACAGGAGACACTGCTTTCTCCTCCATGTTGTCAAACTGCTGCTCCTGCGCCAATGTCTGCCTCTTCCTCCACCACCACCACCATCTCAGCCTCCACAAGTACTGCTCCATCATACCACATGTGTAGGGCACAGCAGTGTCACACAGTTCTACACCTGGCTTGCCTCGGCGAACGAAGTCACACAGGGGAATAACTGCTCCGCATCATGCAGCAAGAAATCGATGTGTGGCTTTCTCCGCGCCAACTGCAAATCGGAACCCTGGTGATGGACAATGGGAGGAACATGGTGTCCACGCTGCACTGAGGAGGGATGGTCCATGCGCCCTGCATTGCGCATGTGTTTATTCTGGTTGTGAAAAGGTTCCTGAAGTCTTCCACCGATCTTCAGAAGATTCTGAAAATGGCCAGGAAACTGTCCATGTATTTCATCCATTCCTACAAAATCAGGCACACCCTCCTCGAGTTGCAGTGGCAAAACGGCAACACACCAACTCCCCCAACACACGCTGATATGCGATGTTTCCACCCGTTGGAATTCCTTACTGAACATGTTGGACCGACTGTATGAACAGGGAAGGGCCATTAGTGATTTTTTGATGATCCAGGCCGACAGGAGTACTCCCCTGTGTAACTTTGATGTCAGCCAGTGGCAGCTCATGCGTGACACCTGCCGTTTGTTGAGGCCATTTGAGGAGTCCATGTTATTTGTCAGTCGCCAGGACTACAGGATGAATTACGTCATTCCACTGCTTCATGTCCTGGAACAGAAGCTGAAAAATCTGTCTGGGCAGGGGACTGGAGACATGGCGACTACATCTCGCGGCCACATGAGTCCGGTGGGGGCTGAACTGGAGGAGGAGGAGGACATTGGAGCAGAAGCATTGTCTGGTGAAATGAGTGTTTTTTATACCCAGGTGACAGGAGAGGAGGAGCAGGAGGAGCTGGAGCTGGAGGAGGGAGGTGGAGATGAGGAATCCGAGGCAGATGACCTGCAAGCACCGTGGCAGTATACAATTGAGATGGAGGCAGGGAGTCCCTCAGAGTCACTTGTGCAGATGGTCTGCAGCATGCTGATTTGCCTGGCTAGTGACAGCTGAATAGTCACCATCCGGCAGAGGGATGACTTCTAGCTCTCCACCCTATTGGACCCTCGCTACCGGTCCAAAATGGTAGCCTTTTTCCCAGCTGTTGAGAGTGAGGACAAACTCAAATGCTATAGAGAAATGTGCGGCTGTCACGGTTCACACCGCGGTCCCTGCTATGGACCCTCAGCGTGCCTGTGTCGCTCGTGTCCCGGCCGCTGCTGCGACATCCACTAGTGTCCCTGGCTCTGGTCTCTCACCTGTGCTTCCTCCAGCTCCCTGGCATGCTGTGTGCACATGTGCTCCCTCTAGGGGCACGCGCGTGGCACTGCACCATATTTAAAGGCACAGTGTTCCTGTTCCTGCTAAGTGACCCCTGACCTCTGACTATATAAGGAACTTCCCCCGTGGGTTCTGGGTCAGTTCGTTGTTGTCTTCAGCACAACAGCTTGACCTCTTGGCTGCTGCATTGCTGCTGTTCTGTTATAGGTTCTATACGTCTTTCAGTTCCTGTTGGACATTTGCTGCTGCACCAGCCTGCCTACCTGCTGTACATCTGCCACTGCACCTGCTGGCCTATACCTGCTACCTACCGGGCCCGGGGCATACTTTCACAAGTTTACCCCCTGGACTAAGATCCTTTTTTCCCACCCTGCAGTGCCCACCCTTCCGCCCTGCTCTTCGACAACCCACTGCGGGTTTTTCCCAAACTCTGCCCGCGGTGGGCCCTGTGGTTCCCCTTTTCCCGGCGTTTCTGGCTTTGCGAAAATCTTTTCGGGTTCAAAATGACCTTTAAAATTTTGGATCCCGCCAGAGGACTTTCCCTTTGACCGGTTTAGCTGTGGTGAACCGTCATGTCCACCTGGACCCAATTTTTTCCTTTAATTTTGCGACCATCAGCCCCGTCTGGACAAAAGCATGTCTGCCTGGCATTTTACCTGCCCACCACCGGGCTTTTGGCCCCGCCTCCTGCTTCCTTTTCCAAGTCCTAGCCTGAAATTTGCCTCGGGCCTCCCATTTTTCTGGGGACCCTCATACGGGGGTCGGGGTAGTGTTGAGCGTTTAAACGTTGGTTTATCGAAACCCGGGTGTTTGTCGATAGTCGGCCCCCATCAAAAAAAAGGGTTTTTAATAGTCGATAATCGACCCTCTCCGATGACAAAAAGCCCAAGGGGAGAGCAAAACACCTTCATTTTACCCCCAAAACCCGGGTTGGAAAAGCGGGTTTTTAAAACCCCCCAAAAACATTAAAAATTGGTCCCGGGCTACTTTCCTTAGGACAAATTAGGCAAAAAAAAAGTACAAAAAAAAAGTAAACACAAAATTCACAAACCCTTTTTGTCCCCACAGCAAAACCCCTTTAAAACCCTTTCACCCACCCAAAAATTTTTAAAAAGTGCCAGAAGGCAGTATTTTTTGCCCCTTATTTTACTTAAAACGGGAAACATTGAATACCCTGCCTGGAACGAGAAATGACCCAAAAAAACCTGGGGACCCACAGATTAAAAAGTGCCGGAAAAAAAATTTAGTTTTTTGAACCCCCAAATTTTGGGTTAAAACGGGCCCATTGCCCAAAACCCTGTCCTGGCCCGGGAAAGCATGCCCCTTTAAAACCCTTCGACCCAAAATTAAAAAAAGCCCGGAAAAAAGGAGTCTTTAAACCCCCCTTTTTATTTTTCACTGGCATTGACAATCCCTTTGTCCTGTCCCAAACGCTTGACCCGGGGCCGGGTTACGAGTGGGGGCGGTGAAAACCCCCGGCTGGCTTTCCGTCAACTTTTAAAACACGCATTTTAAAAATGCCCTGAGGGGACGCGCAAAAAAAAATTTGGTCGTGCTGAAGCAAAAGTGCGGAAAGCAAAAAGTGTGAAACTCCACCTTTCCCTCGTACAATTAAAGGGCCGGGGTTGTGCTTGCCCCCCCAAAAAGAGTGGGGCCCCAATTGGTTCCCCTTGGAAAATATGGGGGGTTAAAATCCTGTTAAAACCCGGTGCCCTTTTTTCTTGGATTCTTTTTCTCTTTTTTACCCCAATGTGCTGGGGGAAAATTGGTCCTCGTACTTTGTTCTCTGTCCATGCCCCCTTTCTCCATTTTCCCTGAAAAACCTAAAATCGGGGTCAAGTTTTCCTGTACCTCCCTTGTACAATTGGGGGAATTTGGGTTTTTAAAAAGTTTTTTTTTTCCCATGAAAGTTTTTTAGTAGTTTAATTCTAGAAAACACTTTTTTAAAATGGGAAAGGGAAAAACCCCCCAAATTGTCTTTTTTTTTCTTTTTTTTTAAAATTATTTTAAAAATGGGTTGTCTCAATAAAGGGATTGATTTTGCTTTTGTTTTAAAAATCTTGCAAAACAAGTTTATTTTGCAATAAAGTGTCCATTAACGTGTCCCAAACCCTTTTTCCCTTTTTTGACAGCACCTTCCCTTGAGCCAACCTTGCCCAAAAATGAAAAAAACAAATGTCCTTAGAAACAACAATTTTTTTTAATTTGGGCCTGTAGTATGTTTCATGTCACGCAAAAAGCCCCCAAAAATTCAAAAACAAAGAAACCCCAAAAAGCCCTTTTTGGGAAATTTTTGAAAAACAAATGTCTTTTTAGGGAAAAAACATTTTTTTTTTAAAAGGACCCTTTTTTAAATTTCTGCATTCACAGCAAAATGCCTCAAAAAAATTAAAAAAAAATGACCCCCTTTAGCCATTTTGGACAATTGTGAAGAACAAATGCTGTTAGGGAAAAAACATTTTTTTTATAATTTGGGCCCGTTGTTAGCGGGATGTCCACAGCAAAAAGCCCCCAAAAATTCAAAAAATTACCCATGGCCCCTTTTGACAAATTTTGAAAACAAAAGTCTATTAGAAACAACATTTTTTTTTTTGAAATTGGGCCTGAGTATTGCGGGGGAATTTTAAAGCCAACATGACCCAAAAAATTTTAAATATGACCCCCCAAAAAACCCATTGAAAAAACCCAAATGCGAAAAAAATTTTAAAAAATGAAGTGGTAAATGGAAAATGGTTTTGTCATGAAAAACCCTTTGGGGCTTTTACATTTTCCTCACAGCAAAACCAGAAAATGAACTGTTGGGACCTGAGAAATTTAAAAATTGCAAATAAGAAATGATCCTTTTAAAAAAAAAGTTTTTTAAGAGGGGACCATTTTTTTTGGAGAGGAAGTGAAAATAGAACCCCCAACTAATCGGTGACCTCGGCAATTGGGGCCCCCAAAATCATTTAGGATCCATGCCTGGGTTCATCTTGAAGAAATCAAACGATCCACATTATCTGTTGGGGGGAAAGGCCCCGGGTTCGTTTGTCTGTAATGACTCCTCCCTTTGCGAAGGGGCCGCTCAGATATTCGCTGGGTGCTGGGCAGGGGCAACACCTCTATGGCGTGGCAAAACCCTCTCGGGCCATTCGTCCATTTTGGATACCCAAAAAGTCTTTTTGGGTCCGGGAAAACATTTCAAAAACTCGGGTTTTAGACCAGTAGTCGTGCCCAGATCTTAAGCTGGTCTCGGGGGTTTTTTTGTTTGCCCGGATTTGCATGCGTTTTGAGGTTGGGGAAATAAAGATTTGGCCAAGGGGCAAACCCCTTTGGCTTCTGCCACCCCCCTTTTTTTCTGCTGGCCGGCCCTAAAGGGTACTTGGCACCACTGCTGTCACGTCGTGGCGTTGTTCCAAACCCTTTACATTTGAAAAACCCTGAACAACGCAACAGATGTTCTCCATTTAAACAATCGCAAAAATCTCCATTTCCTTCTTTTACTCTCTATTTTGGGGGGGGTGGAAAAGGAAAATTTGGGGGGAGTTTTGTTTTGTAAACCGGGGGGTCCCGGTGGGGGCCCCCCCAGTAACTGTTTTTTTCTTTTGATGGCCTTAATGCGAGGATTTATGTTGGGAAAAAAGGGAAAGGGGCATCCAAAACCCCTCATGTAAAAGAGGGCCTTGATTTCCCAAAACCCGGGGTTTGAGGGGGGGGGCTAGGGAAATGATCTTCCTCCCCCTTCCCCCTCCGCCCAAAAAACGCCCCCCAACCCCTTTTTCCAAAGGGAGGGGTAACGGTAACATTGGGCAGGAAAACCTCCCCCTCCCCCTTTCCCCCTCCGCTTTCCTCCAAACAAAACTTCAACACAGCCCTTTACCTTGCCTGAGATGATGCACCCCTGAAGCTGATGCCCCCACCTTGCACAAACTCTGGACCCCGAACCACCGGGCCAAAAGAAAAAAAGTTGAAAATTTTTGAAACCCTTTGGGCTTTTTTTGGGTTTGAGGGGGAAAAGGGTCCGTGTCCGCATCCGTGTCCCTCTCCTCCTCCGCGTGGCGGGAACCCGTTGTTTTAGAGTGTTTCCCAAACCCATCTTCCAGAACCCCAGGGTTTACCACAATGCCCTTTATGTTGACAAGGGGGGATTGTCCCCCACTTGGGTCCTTTTGGTGCTTTTTTCAAAACTGGCAAGGGGTGGTTTCAGAGCTCTTTCATCTCCTCCACCCTCGGTTTTTCTCAACACCCCCGAGGTCCGCACCGCTTTCTTGCAGGCCTGTGTCACTTCGTACCTAAAAGGCATTGCGCTGCTGCCAAAATTCGCTGGGGGCATGTGGAGGTTGGAATTCCAGCGTGTTTTCCACGGGCAACAATGAGAAAGGGTTACGGGGGAGGCCGAGCTGAAGCTGCAATGCAGCCCCCCCCGGGGGGCGGGGAAACAGGGTTTGGAACGGGGCGGAACTGCGAACCCCAGACCCCGAGCCTTCTTCAGAAAGGGAGTCCAGGGCCCGGGAAAACCTTTAGAAAATTTTTTGGACGACCATTTTATGACGTCCAGGCAAGGGAAAGTGCTCCAGCCTAGCGATTTAAGAAACGGCCAGCAGAATTTGCCCAATTAAGATAACCCACCTTGCCCGGCACAAGTTTTTCCCCCCACCAGCGCTTGGTCTCGTTGCGGAAGCCGTCCACGCTCCTGACCTGTGTTTGGGGGCGGTCTCCAAAACAGATTTTAAATTTTAAAACGGGGTTGGGTTTTTCTGGGGCCCCGTGATGCCACCAGGGACCTTGGGAAAAGAGCCCTGCACCATTCCCCGCGGGTTTTTTAAGACGGGCGCTGAGGCCCGGAAGGCCCCCGTCACCCCCCCCGAGACCCTCCACCCAGCTAACCCAGTAAACTGTCACCAAAAGATAAAGCGGGGCCCTTTGGGGGGTGCTTTCTAGTCCCCCTTGTCGGTGGGGCAGGGACTTTTCCGGCCCCCCCAGATGCAAAAAAACGCCTTTTAAAATTTTTGAAGACAAAGTGGCTGGCCCCGGGGGGAGGGACGGCTTTTCTGCAAGAAAAAAACCCGCTCAGCATCTGGAATTGGGGGGGGAGGCAAGGGCCCTGACGTGGCGGAAAAAAATCAGTGCCAAACCCGAGGAAAGGGGAACATTTTTCCCAAAGGCCCCAAAAAACCGGCCAATGCCGACCCTTTTAGGCTTTTTTTGGGTTTTGGGGTGGTTTGGGTTTTTTTTAAAGTGTTTTTCTGCTCCCCCAAAACCCGGAAGAAAAGAAGGGGGCTGGCCCAGGGTGGCCGCGTACGGGGGGCAGGTCGTCAAAATGGCCCGGGAAAGGGGAAGGGGAAAGGATGGGTCCTGTTTTTGGGGCCCAGTGGTTCCCTTTGGGGGACGGTTTGGGGGGCTGAAGCGGGGGGAAAACCCTGGGTCATGTCTGAGAAAACAAGGGCAGCTGAGGGAAAGCTTGGTGGTGGGGGAGGAGGAGGAGGCGGGACAAAGGGAGTGTGACCGTGGGTTGGAGGCCCGGCGCGGGGTTTGGCTTTTTTTGGCCAATTGTTTCCCCCCTTTCAACCCCATGCATTCGCTGGATGTGACTAGAACCCGTTGGTGGTGGGGTTTAAAAAAATTAAGGTTCTTTTCCTCTACTTATGGGTTTTTCGGCAAAAAGGGGGCATTGACATCCTGGGTGAATCAGAGGCTTTCTCAAAGAAGGCCCCGGCTTTTAAGGTCCTGGACCTTTTTGACGGCGATAAGGGGGAGGAGCTGGGGTTTCGCTGACCGTGGCTGGCGGAAAAAATATCAGCGGGGCCTTTTTTGCGACCCCCCCTCCCCCCTTTTTGTGGGGGGCCCCTAATTTACCCAAACCCCCTCGTCTTCCTCCCCCGTCCATGTGAAGCGCTCGCAAGCCAAAAAACTGCGGGAAAAAAAACACGATGGGTCCGCAATGGGCTTCAAAAATCTCATCAACATCAACACGGTGCTTGGTCGTTGAAAATTTTTGCATTTCCCCCCGCTGCGGGCTACAAACAAGAGGGCCCGCAAGGCGTTGCCCCCGCCGCCCGGGGTTTTTGGGCCCATTGCCGGCTTCCCCCTTTCCTCCTCTGGGTGGGATCGTTTAAAATGGGCGTCAGAGCAGCTAAATCATCCCCTTGATCTTTTAAAAAATTTCCTTCTGACCCCCAAACCCCCCCTTTTGTCATCAAAGAGGGCTTTAGGGCAAAAGGATTATCCCCCCAAATGGTGGGTACACGAGTTGACATTTTGGGGTGCTTCTTTTTTTGGGCGGATGTGAGATTGTATGATGACTTTTGAACCGTGGGCTGGAAGGGCAAGGGGGTAAACTGCGGATGAAAGGGTTTCTTAAAAAACTGGAAAGGGGCCAAAAAATCCCGACGCCCGTTCTTTTCTGAATTACAGGGCCCTGACCCCGGATTAAAAGGCCCGATGGGTCCTGAACTGAAAGGGTCCGCTGGCATGCGTGTTTTTCGGGCCCGCGCGGGAAGGGGCACCTTTCTCGACCTTACCTCCATGTTTTCTAAACCCCCCCCTTTTCTCGCCCTTTCCCCCCTGAATTTTGGTCCATGTTCAGAAAATAAAAATTTTTTAGGGGGTATGGAAAAGTTTTGGAAAGTTTTCCCTTTTTAAAAGACGGGGAAATCACGCTATTTCCCCAAAACCCCCTAATCAAAACAAAATTGCCGGATTTTAAATTTAAATGCAAGGTGTCTCAAAACAAAAAATCTGGATTTTGGGGAAAAATGCAAAAAAAACCCATATCAGTTATGTTTTCGTAAATAAAAACGGATTTTTTTTTTGCACCCTTTCAATTCACCGGGGGTGACAAAAAAAATTTCTGTTTTTTAGATTTACGTTCAAGCCCCCATCAAAACAAAGCGTAGTGCGCCAAAGTTAAAAAACACGTATCTGTTATATTTTGTTTAATACCGGTATTTTTTGCACCTTTTAATTCAAACCCGTGGTGAAATATTAAATTGCTGTTTTAAAAATTTAAAGTTTCAAACTTTTGGGCAATGAACAAAACTGTAGTGCGCCAAAGTAAAAAAACACATTCTTTTGTTTTCATATAATACAAGGTATTTTTTAGCACCTTTCAATTCACCTGGGTGACTAAAAAATTTCTGTTTTCAGAATTTTCGTGCAAGCTGCGTCAATGAACAAAGCTGAAGGGGCCCAAAATCAAAAAAAAAAACCTTAAACTGAAGTGTAAATTGAATAAAATTAAAAAAAATTTTTTTTGGGCCCCCTTTAATTTCCCCCGTGGTGACTATAAAATTGCTGTTTTAAAAATTTAAGTGCAAGTTGCGTAATGAAAAAAAGCTTTTAGTGGGGCCCAAAGTCCCAAAAAAAAAATTTATCTGAAAAGGATTCCGATAAAAAAAGGTATTTTTTTGGGGACCTATCCCAAATTCACCGGGGGTTAAAAATACACAATTGCTGGATTCAAAATTAAAAAGCAAAGGGGGTTTTATCAACAAAAACTGGGGCGGGGGCAAAAATGCCCAAAAAAAAACGTATCCGTAATGGGTTTTTGGATAATGCAAGGTAATTTTTGGCACCTAAACAATTTTACCCCGTGGTGACTACAAAATTCTGTAATTTTAAAATTTTTTTGCAAAGGGAGAATCTAAAAAACAAAGCTTGGCCCGCGCCCAAAGTGAAAAAACACGTATCTTAAATTTTATTCGGGGTTTAAAAAAAGGTATTTTTTTGGGACCTATTAATTACCTGTGGTGGCTTTAAAAAATTGGGAGTATTCCAAAAATTTAAGTGCAAGGTGGGTCAATGAAACCCAAAACTGTTTTGGGGCGCCAAAGTGAAAAAAAAAACGGGGATCTGTTTAAAATTTTTTCGGGTAATAAAACGTATTTTTTTGGCACCTAAAATTCCCCAAGGTAAAACCCCAAATTGCGGATTTTAAAATTTTTAAATGAAAGGTGGGTTTTCAAACAAATCGGACTGGGCCAAAAAATTTTAAAAAAAAACTTTCTGTAATGTATTGGAAAACAAAAAAGGGATTTTTTTGCACCTTTTAATTCACCTTTTGGTGGGCTACCCAAAAATTTCTGTATTCCAAATTTTAAAAATGCAAAGGGAGATCTATCAACAAAAAGGCCCGGCCAAAGTGAAAAAAAAAAATTTGAAAGTATTTTGGGGTAAAAAAAGGAAAATTTTTTGGGGACCTAAAAAAAATTTATCGTGGTGATAAAAAAAATTTCCGTATTCACTTTTTAAATGCAAGGGCCTCAATGAACAAAGCTGTAGTTCGCCAAAATCAAAAATCCCGTAACTGAAATTTTTTCGGATATTACAAGGTATTTTTGGCACCTATCAACCTGTGCTGACTTGCTGGATTCTAATTTAAGTACAAGGTGGATATATCAACAAAGGTGGAATGGGCAAAATTGAAAATGAACACCTATCTGAAATGTATACTGATAATAAAAGTGGAGTTTTGCACCTAACAAAGAGACCTGCAGTTACTAGAAAAGATGTGTATCCTATAAGTTCAGGCTGCCCAATATCCAGGAAATATTTCAATAGAAAACTGTTAATAATAAAGCTATTGCAATGTCTACACTAAGTCTTGGTGAACTTTATCCAGTATTCTTTATAGAGCTTGTCTGTGTTCGCCCGCGGGGGCCCCTCCTCCGCTCCCCCCCGTGACTTTACAGCGGTAGATGCTCCTTTAAAATTCTCTACCTAACTATATAAAATCTTCCATTCTCTAATCTAACTAAATTGTAAGGATCACAGCTAATAGTAGAGGTTTCTCTGTGAAGAAATATAATAATTTCGCTGAGCTGTTTGGACACAAGCAGAGCGCACGTCCTTCTGCTCTGAGACGCTGAGAGACACTGAAGCTGAACAGGAAACGCTGTTCTATGTAAAACGAGGTCATGTGATTTTTCCAGCCAATCGCAACCATACACATCCCAGTCATGACGTCACACACACATCTCACCTTGCTCTATTCTGTAATCTGATTTGCTGGCCGCCAAAATTACAGGAAGCGCCGAAAATGGCGCGATCTTAATAGATGATGCACAGATTTTAACCTAAATTATCGCATGATCTAAAAAATCCGATCACCATAAAAACTGTGCCGATTTAAACTTTGTCGATAATAATCGCTCAACACTAGTGTCGAGGATTCCTTAATCAGTGCACCATCCATTTTGAGGTCCTGGCCCACCAGTTCCCATCTGACTGTGCCAAGGTGGCTTTCATCATCAGCCTTCTCTCAGGTGAAGCCTTGGCCTGGGTCTCACCTCTGTGGGAGAAAGGGGATCCGCTAACAGGGGACCTCCAGGAGTTCCTGAATGCCTTCTGGAAAACCTTCAAGCTACCTGGGCGCAACACCTCTGCTGCTTCTTCTCTGCTCCGGTTCCGTCAAGGCGACTCCACCATGGGCCAGTATGCCATCCAGTTCCGTACCCTGGCCTCCGAGCTTGCCTGGAACAACGAGGCCCTCGTTGCTGCTTCTGGGGGGGCCTCGATGGACGCATTAAGGATGAGTTGGCTGGTCGTGACTTACCTACCACCCTGGACGACCTCATTGCTCTTGCTACCCGGATCGACATCCGTTTTTCTGAGAGGGAGTTAGAGCTTCGCCAACAACCAGTGTTCACCCGTCCTCGCAAGCCTCCCCGCCCCCTACTTGAGACCCCGACTCAGCCTCGTCTTGCACCTGCGTTCACCCAAGATGAGCCTATGGAAGTCAACCGCACTCATCTTTCCTTAGAGGAACGCACCCGTCGACGCAGCTTAAATCTGTGCCTGTAATGCGGTGGTACCAGTCATTTCCTGAAGTACTGCCCAGTCCGCCCAGCTGCGCCCCAGAAACCCCAGTGCCGTGGTGTTGTGGGTGAAGTGACCCTGAATCAAGATGTCTCTGCTCCTCGTCTGACCACTCCGGTCACTCTACGTTTCTCGTCTGGTGCTGCCTATGAAGTTCCTGCCTTGCTGGATTCTGGCTCCTCTGAGAACTTTATCCACCTGTCTCTGCTGGAGAAGTTCTGCCTGCCTGTCTCCCGTCAGGAGAAACACCTACATTTCTCATCTGTTAATGGGGAGATCCTGAAGGAGCCAGTCCAGTTCCAAACCCAGCCTGTGTCCTTGAAGGTTGGCAGTTCCCACCAGGAAAATCTGTCCTTTTATGTCCTGCCTAGTTCGTCTGCTCCAGTCCTGCTCGGGCTCCCGTGGTTCCAGCTTCACAACCCATCCCTGGATTGGAAAACGGGCGAAGTTGTCCAATGGGTCAAGCATTGCCACTCTCGCTGTCTCAATCCCGCCCATCTGGAGCAGCCCTGCCCATCCATTTCTCTGTCCGTTTGTTCTGCTGTGCCAATGGAAGAACCACGTGTGCAAGAAGAGCCTCTGGTCTGTAAAGACACCTCTGACTCCCACCCACCAAACCCCCTGCCTACTGTTTCTGCTTCTCCCCAGGTCCAAGAAGTTACCCGGGACTCTCTGGACACCTCCTCTGACGACAGTTCCGGGGATACCGAGGAGGAGGTGGTCACCCCTAGCTGTTTTGTGGGTACCCGGCTAACCCGGAGGGGAGCGCTTACGGGGGGGGGGGGGTACTGTCACGGTTCACGCCGCAGTCCCTGCTATGGACCCCCATCGTGCCCGTGTCGCTCGTGTCCCGGCCGCTGCTGCGACATCCTCTGGTGTCGCTGGCCCTGGTCTCTCACCTGAGCTTCCTCCAGCTCCCTGGCATCCTGTATGCACACGTGCTCCCTCTAGGGGCACGCGTGCGGCACTGCACCATATTTAAAGACACAGTGTTCCTGTTCCTGCTAAGTGACCCCTGACCTCTGACTATATAAGGAACTTCCCCCGTGGGTTCTGGGTCAGTTCGTTGTTGTCTTCAGCACAACAGCTTGACCCCTTGGCTGCTGCATTGCTGCTATTCTGTTATAGGTTCTATACGTCTTTCAGTTCCTGTTGGAAATTTGCCGCTGCACTTCGGCTACCCACTGCGGGTATTACCATCTCTGCCCGCGGTGGGCCCTGTGGATCCCCTGTTCCAGGACGTTTCTGGCTTTGCGGCCAGAAATCGTTACAGCGGCATCATCCATCCTCTGACAGGTCTGGCGGGGGGTTCCTCAGCGCTCACGTCCCACTGCCGCGGCTGCTGGGGGAAGGGGGGGGGGGAGTAGGAGCAGTGCCAGCTCCATAAGCAGCAACCTAAGTCTGGAGTCGCTGATGAGCAGCTTCCTTCACCCGCCTAGCGAGGAGGGCAGTCGCCAGCAGCAGCAGCAGGACCTGGAGCAGACCCTGAACCAACAGGTGGTGGCCTACTTGGACAGCACTCTGACACCCCTGTTAGAAGATCTGCTGGACTACTGGGCAGCCAAACTGGATGTGTGGCTGCAACTTGCCGAGTTTGCAGTGGAGAAGCTGGTCTGCCTGGCCAGTAGTGTGGCATCAGAACAGGTGTTCAGTGCGGCAGGGGCCATCGTTACCCCAATAAGAACCCGCTTGTCCACGGGAAATGTGGAACGACTGACCTTTGTCAAGATGAATCAGGCATGGATCGGCCAGGATTTCCACACACCAATGCCTTAGGCGTCAGATTACATCAGCCATGATGCCTCACCAAAACATTGAGAAATGAGTCTGGATTCAAACTACTTGCCTCAGCCACTATTCTGATGCCGCCACCCGTCTGGTATTGCCACCTACCTCCACACTCTGTCATTGTGCCACTCTATGACCTCATGCTGCTGCTGCTGTTGCTGGTGCCGTGACCTCCACACTGTGTCATTGTGCCACTCTCTGACCTCATGCTGCTGCTGCTGTTGTTGCTGCTGCGGTCACCTCCACACCCTGTCATTGTGCCACTCTCTGACCTCATGCTGCTGCTGATGCTGCTGCCGTGTGCTCCACACTGTGTCATTGTGGCACTCTGTGGCCTTCTCCTGTTTTTGTCACACTCAGAATGTCACTGTGCCACTGTCTGACCTCATGCTGCTGCTGTTGCTTCTGCCGTGACCTCCACACTCTGTCACTGTGCCACTCTGTGACCTACTCCTGTTTTTGCCACCTCCAGAAAGTCATTGTGCCACTGTCTGACCTCATGCTGCTGCTGTGGCTGCTTCCGTGACCTACACACTGTGTCATTGTCCCACTCTGTGACCTACTCCTGTTTTTGCCACCTCCAGAATGTCATTGTGCCACTGTCTGACCTCATGCTGCTGCTGTTGCTTCTGCCGTGAACTCCACACTCTGTCACTGTGCCACTCTGTGGCCTACTCCTGTTTTTGCCACCTCCAGAATGTCATTGTGCCACTGTCTGACCTCATTCTGCTGCTGTGGCTGCTGCCGTGACCTACACACTCTGTCATTGTGCCACTGTCTGACCTCATGCTGCTGCTGTGGCTGCTGCCGTGACCTACACACTCTGTCATTGTGCCACTCTGTGGCCTACTCCTGTTTTTGCCACCTCCAGAATGTCATTGTGCCACTGTCTGACCTCATGCTGCTGCTGTTGATGACGTCATCTCCACACTGTGTCATTGTGCCACTTTGTGGGCTCCTGATGTTGCTGCCACCTCCAGAATTTGTCATTGTGCCTACTCATGCTGCTGCCAAGTGACCGCTGTCTCACTGGAACACCCTGTGGTTTCCTAATGCTGTTTCCACCCTCACCACTCTGACGTTGCCACTATGTTCGGTTTTCCCCTTCCTTTCACCTGTCAGAAAGATGGGAAGGAACAGGATGGTCCAGCCAAAAGCAGGAGTGGATACAGAACACAGAAGACATGCAAATATCCCATTTACTGGTCATCTATGTTTTGGATCAACTCCTGTTTGGTTTTGGCCTTAGCAATACTGATGGATTATTGACCGATTGAAAGCAGACACTGACGGATGAAAGGAAGGGTAAAATGATTAGTGACGTCATCGCAAAATTACTGCCGACACCCTCTCCACTCATTCTGGGGGGCCTCTACATATATCAGCATTTAACAGAACATGTTCTGTCATATTTTGTGACGGTTTAAAGCTATAGCCTCATGAAGTGACCCCTGCTGTGACGTCCCCTTACTGTGCTGCGATCTGTGGTGGCTCCAGTAACATACTTCTGTGTCCTTTGACACTATTGTAGGATCTTAGCCCTCAGCTTGTTTTTTTCCAGCTGGCGCTGCCATGACTTTATCAGGTTGCATTTCTGCTTCAGTTTTTTGGTCAGTTTTGCCCCCATAAGTGCCCAGGGAATTTTAGCGTGAAGCGATTCTAAGAGCGGCGGCAGTCATATGCGTGTCATACTAAAACACAGCATTGTATGAAGACCAAACCAAGCTCCCTCTGCATATTTAAGCATGGCACAACGTTCTACAGCACCCTACAGGCTTTGTGCAGCCAGGATATAGCTTTTTAACGTGATTCGTCCCGAAGTAATTCGGACCTAAACAAGTTTTGTCGGAAAATTCGGCGAAGTCGAAATCTCTATTTATGTAACACATAATACCACTATGGTACTTTACTTGTAGCATATTTAGTGGTGCAGTAATGGCCATGCAACACCCTTTCTCTTGCTGTGTGGTGTAAATGCCTTAATACTGTCCTCTAGTCATATTTCTCATTTAATTTTATATTGTCAAGACAAAGTGATGCCACTTTGTCTTCCAAACACGTGACACAATTTAGGCAGTATGTGCTTGTCTGAATAAATATACCTTGTACTTCACAAGGCATTATGGGAAAGGAGCTGAGAAGCTCAAGCGCCCTCTATAGGATGTAGCAAATCCTCAATTCGCTTTTGACCCACTGGGTCTTGAGAAAGAAAAAGGGATATTTAGCCAAGCCAGTATCTCTCATCTGCAGACAGCTGTTTCGGGATGCTTGTCCCTCTTCAGTGCAGAGCAGAGTGATACTGGCTGGCTGTGTGGGAGGCAATGAGTGGCTCAGAAAGGGGAACATCTCTCCTTGAGGCAAAGAGAGCACCAAATGGTGTGTAGAGATTAAATTGCCTTTTTACCCTCTACTAAGCATCTACTTATCACAAGGCATTATGGAAAAGGGGCTGAGAAGCTCAAGTGCCCTCTATAGGATGTAAAAAATCCTCAATTCGCTTTTGACCCACTGGGTCTTGAGAAAGCAAAAGGGATATTTAACCAAGCCAGTATCTCTCATCTGCAGACAGCTGTGGAGGGATGTTTGTCCCTCTTCAGTGCAGAGCAGAGCAATACTGGCTGGCTTTGTGGGAGGCAATGAGTGGCTCACAAAGGGGAACATCTCTCCTTGAGGCAAGGAGAGCACCAAATGGTGTGTAGAGTTTGAATTGCCCTTTTGCCCTCTACTAAGCATCTGTATATCACAATGGGAAAGGAGCTGAGAAGCTCAAGCACCCTCTCATCTTATAGAAAAGTGGTGCCAAAGACAGAAACACCATGGGTGACATATATGACTTTGCATTCGTATATCGCGCCAAAAAACTGCTGGCACACTGTTCTAAAAATGGCACAACACATTTTAATGTGTCTAAAATGCGCCAAAATATGATGTGAAACTGCCATACAAAGTTTGGCTCATTACACTTTATGCACCACATAAAGTTTGGTGCATTACTTTTTATGCACCATACAAAGTATGCCGCATACACTCTATGCGCCAAGATGTTTGACGCATAATGCTTTCATTCATACTGTCGTATTATACACTGCTCTATACTTATTGAGAACTGATGTGTCGGTGGTAAGTTACAAAAATGGTGCATGCAAATTCATAGATGTCGCCCCATATATTCAGGTGCATACAGTACAGTTTTGAGGCCTGCTGTAAATGGTGTGCTGAGAATTGTAGTGACTCCTTCAAACAGAAACCACAGAGACAAAAGTAGGTTGATATCTTGGCATATCAGTTATATATCTGTGAGTGTGACATAGCCTCTTTGAATAGACGTCCTGCATCAATGGACTCCCCTAGGATCCCCTGATGGACGGTCATGTACCTTATGAGAGAGAAACTTGTCGGAAAAGGGCAGTAAAAAATATACTTTGGATTTATTTAGACCATGATTTGATATTTTGAGTACATTTGTATTCATGTTAATCTAGTGTAAAGGAGGTTGTTACTGGATAAATTATTGGCTGGGTAGAGTATAGAGACTTTATAGGGCGAGCCTCCGATAGGTGGGGCCAATTTTGGCACTCCAATGAAAGATTTACAGGATTAAAATGTTTTCACTTAAAAGTAAATGTTACATTTTAGATTGGGTTATATTATCTTCTTTGGCAGTAACTTTAGGCAAACTATGCCACTGCTACAAAGACCTCTGATTTTTTATTATTCAGTGGAGCAAATTTAACTTAACTTAGTCTTAGAACTTAATTAAAAAATGTTCTATATCAGTCTTCTTATGAGGGATCATTTTCATCTTGACTGCGTCATTATGTTAAAATTAACATAACAAACAAAACAAATTGCTAGGTTCTGGGAAGAAAAATCATTACCCTCTGTTTAAGATATAATTAAGGGTCTTTATGATAACTGTTAGTTTGAAAATATGTCCACCTCTGTTGTCAGCAGAAGGAAGATCATCCAGAAAAATTGAAAAGTTCTACAACTTTTCTACAATATTTTTGTTAAATTATAATTTGGCATATCTTTAACTGTAAATTTTATAATGCCAAATACCTATATGCTTACCATTTTATACACTGAAAACTTTCATTAAAAATCAGTGCTCAAAATGAAAAAAACTTAATGGGACACATTTATAAGGGTAATTGACCCAGAATGCTGATGCAATTTGCAGCAAAATACTGGTGTACAAAATTACAGCACATTTATTATGTTTTAGACAGTTTTAGACAGTTTCTTCTGTGCCCTGTCCAATAAAGAAGTGAGGCCTCAATAAAAATGGCATGGTTTCAAATAAAGGGGACATAAACTAATAGGAGTTGTAAACTTAATCTAGACAGTCTAAACATGTGCCAGATTTATCAATACTATGATAAATGTGGTGCATATGATTACACTGCTTAAGTTTTAGACAGTACTAATAAATCTGACCCAATATGTTTTCCAAAAAGATGCTTGTAGTCTGCTGAGAGACATGCAGGAATTTCAGAGCCCTGCTTACTGCATATATCAGCCAGCATATTATAAAAACAGTGATCCAGAGTAGATATTTACAACACTAGAAATAAAATGTACAAAAATATGCAAATAAGTTTGTATACTCACTCCAAGTGAAGCCACTAGCCTCCTAAAAAAGAAAGCAAAAATTGCATTAGCGGTCTGCTCTAGGCCACCAAATATCAAAACCCAGAATATAACAGAACCCATGGAGGATGTAATCCTTAGGCAAATAGATAAGGCAGCTAATCATAGTGAAGTTGCTATTATGAGTGACTTCAACTACCCAGACATAAATTCGGAAACTGAAACCTGTGACTCTCATTAAAAGGTTTTTGTCAATAATTAAAGATAGTCACCTTTCCCAACTCGTGCAGGGGCCAGCTAGAAGGAAAGTAATTTTGGACCTAATATTGACTAACACACCTGACAAAGTAACAAAGGTTCAGGTTTGGGGGCACGTAGGAAATAGCGAGCACAATATAATACATTTCCACTTATCCCTCAATAGAGAATTTTGTCGAGGATCCACAAAAACAATGAATTTCAGGAAAGTTAATTTATTTGCTTATAGAGCCCCTTAACCCCATTGACTTGGACAAGGGCTTCAAAAATAACAGAACAGATACTAAATGGGAGATTTTTAAAAACCTCTTAAGCACCCACTGTGAGAGGTAAGTACTCTATGGAAATAAAGGGCGAAATGTCCCATTAGGACTGCTCCATTTTTTTGTGTGTATTTTGCAGCAAAAAACTATTGACATCCTATTTTCTATAGAAATGAACTGTAGAAGCTGTGAAGCTGTTGAATTCACTACCACAAGTTCAAAAAGGGTCTGGATGCATTTTTATAGTGTAATAATATGACAAGTTATAGTGACTAGGATTCTGGAGAAGGGGCGCTAATCCAGAGATTTATTCTGATTGGAGTCTAAAATGAAGACAATTGGCTCTTACTGCATGGGGATTTTGCCTTCCTCTGGATCAACACATTAGGCTGAACTGGATGATTATCTTTTTCAGCCTTACAAACTACAGTGGGTACGGAAAGTATTCAGACCCCTTAAAAGTTTTCACTCTTTGTTTCATTGCAGCCATTTGGTAAGATCAAAAAAGTCCATTTTTCTGCTCATTAATGCCCATCTTGAAAGAAAAAAAAAACAGAAATGTAGATATTTTTGCAAATTTATTAAACAAAAAATACTGAAATATCACATGGTCATAAGTATTCAGACCCTTTGCTGTGACACTCATATTTAATTCGCATGCTGTACATTTCCTTCTGATCCTCCTTGAGATGGTTCTACTCCTTCATTAGAGTCCAGCTGTGTTTAATTAAACTGATTGGACTTGATTAGGAAAGGCACACACCTGTCTATATAAGACATCAGCTAAAATAACAAAGCAGTGGCTTCAGAACAACTCTGTGACCATTCTTGACTGGCCCAGCCAGAGCTCTGACCTAAATCCAAGCATTTCTGGAGAGACTTGAAAATGGCTGTCTACCAATGTTCACCATCCAACCTGAGGGAAAGGGAACTGCAAGGAAGAATGGCAGAAGATCCCCAAATCCAGGTGTGAAAAACTTGTTGCATCATTCCCAAGAAGACTCATGGCTGTACTACAGGCATCCTCAAACTGCGGCCCTCCAGCTGTTGGGAAACTACAACTCCCATCATGCATTTATATAATCTACAACAGTGGGCATGATGGGAGCTGTAGTTTCCCAACAGCTGGAGGGCCGCAGTTTGAGGATGCCTGCTGTACTAGCTCAAAAGGGTGATTCTACTCAATACTGAGCAAAGGGTCTGAATACTTAAGACCATGTGATATTTCAGTTTTTCTTGTTTATTAAATTTAAATTAAAAATATCAACATTTCTTTCTATTTTCTTTCAAGATGGGGTGCAGAGTATACATTAATGAACAAAAAAATGAACTTTTTTGATCTTACCAAATGACTGCAATGAAACAAAGAGTGAAAAATTTACCCACTGTATGTAACTACCTAAGCATTAGGGTGATCCATTTGATGTAGAGCAAATATAAATTATAGTTTTTTCGTTTATCACTCATATTTTGTTCATTAACACTAGATAATTATTGTTCCAAGTAGATTTGCACTTCAGATTCCGGTCTAAGGCTTGGTTCACATCTGTGTCAGAGGTTCTGTTTTTAAACTCCGGCACATAGGTAAAAATGGAAGTCATGGGACCAACTTCACAATGGACACTCATAGCGGCCAAAGGACCTTATTAATTACAATGGGTCTGTTAGGTTTCCAACGTGACGAGAAAAATAACGCAGCTTTCTGCACTATTTGTTCTCTTCTTCCCAATGGAACATGCACTGGAGTTTCTGAACTGATCCTCCAAACGCATATGTGAACCAGACCTTAGCCAAATTCAAGCTAAATTTGAGCAATTCTGTTCAGGTCATCCTGAATCGACTTGAAGTGTAAACCGACAAAAAATTACCTGAACCATAACCGAAAACTAGAATCAGGGTTAGGGTTTTTAAGGGTTAACTTACCGCTCTGCAGCGCTTCTGGTCCAGTGGTGTTCTTGGTCTAATTTCCCTTCTGGACTGAACCTAATATGGTAAAGTTGCACCAGAATTGACCTTGGGCTGAGAGCGCTACCAGACTAAAAGTGCTGAGGAGTGGTAAGTTAATAATTACAAATGATTAAAAAGCCATAACACTAACCCCAACTTTGGTTCAGCATTACAGTTATGATTAAATAAGGGTTCGGGTCAGAGTGAAAAAATTGGAGTTTAGGATGTCTCAAACATACATTTTTTCACAGGTTAGGTTGTACCAAAATGGTACAGCTCAAAGCAACACTAGTTATAAGCCATTGAAAACAAAGAAATAGTAGTGACTATTGGCTAGTGCTAATAGGTCTTGACATGTAGTACACTACACATCACACATTAGAAGCATGCTTTCTACATAGTACCAAAAAACCCAGAGGAGTTACTTGAAGCTCCTGGGCCCAAATGTGAAATTCGTAATAGAGTCCCCAACATACCATGTGCCATTTATAGCTCTGATGTCTTCTTATGTGGAAGGTAGGTCACTGGACCTATCTCACAAACTATGGGCTAGAAGTGACTATGCATCCCTTACAGCTATACCCTCAATAAACCCTAATTAGGTAAGTGGTAAACATGGCATAGCAACTTGAAAACATGGACTAAGGGCGACCTGTATGAATGGGGCTGCCCCAGTTTTCTAGTGTACTTTGAGCTAAAAAGAATGAATGAACAGGTGCACTCCAAACTTTGGCGCGATATCCTTTGTAAATCTCCAAAGACACTTTTTAATGCGCTAAAGTTTAGGAGGGTTCTGGGGGCGTGTCACATTACATATGTAGAATTAAACACATTTATGATTCTTTGATGCCAAACCTAGGTGCAGAACAGTTAGAACAGCCAAACCAGGTTAAAGCATATATGCCATCTCTCCTGCTTTTGGCGGGGATCCCGCTAATGGGGGTCACCCCCCCGGCAGAGTTGGCGAACCTCCCGCCGACAGCAGGCAGCAGGGATTCTTTAAATGACCGCGGCGCCAGAGTAGCGTCAAGACGCTAATCTGGCGCCGCCGGGCCGATCCTATATGCGGCCGCTTCACCCCCCCCCCCGGCGAGTCTCACTGTGCAGGGAGGAGGCAGGAGGGATCGTTCCCCTCCTCCCTTTTCCCCCTGTATGTACAGCGCCGGTGTGCACTGTACATACAGATCAGCGTCGCAGGGGGAGTGACGCGTGGCTCCACTCACTCCCCCTGCGACGCTGAGTCTGTCGGCCGGGAGATGTCCGGAGCTGGCCATGTTGCAGGGAGCCTGGTGAGGTAAGTGGCTTTTATTATTTTATTTTTATAGCTATAGGGGGGCTCTACCTGGCTACAAGGGGGCTCTACCTGACTACAAGGGGGGCTCTACCTGGCTACAAGGGGGGCTCTACCTGGCTAAAAGGAGCATGTACCTGGCTACACGGGGGCTCTACCTGGCTGTAAGAAAGCACTACCTGGCTACAAGAAGGCACTACCTGGCTACAAGGAGCCATCTACCTGGCTACAAGGAGGCTCTACCTGGCTACAAGGGGGCTCTACCTGGCTACAAGGGGCATCTACCTGGCTAAAGGGGGGGGGGGGGGGGCATCTACTGCTGTAAGGGGCACTACCTGGCTATAAGGGCACTGTAAATACAAAGCAATAGAGTCAGCTCACCTCCAAGTCACAGGATGAAAGTAGCACGCCAATGTCGCACGGTCCCTGCTCCAGTTACGCAGGATCAGCAGCTCAAATACAAAGACGGTTGGACCAGCGAGAAAAGCTTGAGCAGAAATTAATGTAGTAAAATCATCAATTTATTGGCGCCCATAGGCACCGAAATAAAAGTCCTCATGAGACAGGGTTGACAAAAATACAGCACTGCTGACACCTAGACACAAGAACCACCGACGCGTTTCGGGCAAATCATGCCCTTACTCATGGCATAACTGAACAGGAAAACAGTCACGATTATATACCTACTCAGATAAATTGTAAATAGATTAAAATCATTTACTCACCTGTATGGAGTTGTCATCAACGTCTAAGAACACTAAGCGAACACACAACGCCATTCTGGGAGTCCGGTCAGCTGACCGGACCTTACCTCAAAGACAGAATGTGAGCATGCGCAGTACAAAATTTCCGTCAACCTGGCAAGGGCAAAAAGCAGACATGCGCAGAGGAACAAAAGACGGACTTAGAAAAAATACGTTGATAAACATCTCCAAACAGGTGATAGATAACAAGGTTGCCACTAAACTGCAATAAATCAATGAAGGAGATTAAACAGAAGAAAGAAAGGAAAGGAAAATTACTGGACATTGAAACGTTGTACATATCTGATCAGAGTGTCTAATAATATTATTTAGAAAAATGAAAAAAAAACACAATACTCTTAATAATAACACAAGGTCTCCCTTTTATAATTTAGACCATTAGGAAATGTAGTATTCAGAGAAAAGATCCACATAGCCTCTCTGTCCCGAAGTTTTTGCTCTATATTGCCTCCCCTATTAGACCTGAAAACTCTTTCAATCCCAAAGACCTGCAGTAAACCAGAATTACAGTTATGTTTTTCAATAACATGTTTTGCAACATTAGATTTAGTACGTAAAGACGTATTGGTAACATCATTCAGGTGTTCAAGAATTCTTACTTTTAGTTTTCTGATTGTAGAACCTATATATAGTATGTTGCACATCGTGCATTTTATAGCATAAACTACACAGGTGGTATTACAATTAATAAATTGTTTGATATCGTATTTTTTGCCAGTATGCGGATTCTGGAAACTCTGACAGGGATTAGCAATTTTGCACATTTTGCAGCGGTCCAAGCCACATTTATAGAATCCCTTGTGATGCAACCAATTGTATACAAATTATTGCATTAGGTCATGGGAAGAAAGTAAGTTTCCTAAAGTTTTAGATCTTTTTGAAACTATATTACAACCTTGTCCTAAGATCTTATTAAGGATCTCATCTTCTTTTTTATAACAGCAAATGAGCTTGTATTATATTACATATTTGTTTATATTGTTGGCTGTATTTTAGGATCAAAGAGGGGGCTGAAGGATTGTTCGTATCCTTTTCCTTACGTTTATTGTTTTTATACTGGTATTTACTGACAATTTCATCATGGGTTTTTTTTTATACGATGTTTGATGCTCTATCCAATGTCCAGTTTGGGTAACCCCTACTTTTAAGTCTTTTTTTAATTTGCTGTTCCTCAGCCAAATAAGACAATGAGTCAGTGCAATTCCGTTTGGCGCAAGTCATCTCGCCAACCGGAATTGCTTTGTGCGTATGACGTGGATGAAAACTTTTATAGTGTAATATCGTGTTACCCGAAAGAGGCTTACGATATGAGCAACTTTTAATTTTCTCATGTACTTTGCCAGTAAGTACAAGATCAAGGAAAGAGATCTCGGAATCAGCCACAGAAAACGTGAATTTTAAATTGAACAAATTGTGATTCAGATATTCCACAAAGGTGGGCACGGCAGATACATCTCCCCACCAAATAATTAGGAGGTCATCGATGTATCTGCCGTACCGCACCAGTGACTGAAAAAATGGGTTATTTGATGAAAAAATAAAAATATATATTTCCACCACGACATCACGAGATTTGCCAATGAGGGCGAATATTTCGCCCCCATTGACACTCCTGTAAGCTGTAAATACATGTCTCCATCAAAAGAAAAAAAAATTGTGCGTCATCAAAAAACTAGTAACAGATAGAGTATATTGAATGAGATCTGTTGAATAATTACTATATTGTTTTAAGTGAAATTCTAAAGCCAGAAGTGCTATTTGGTGTGGAATAGAAGTGTATAACGAAATCACATCACATGTGACCCAGGACCACTGTTGCTGCCAAATTTTACCTTCTAAATTTAGTAGGACATCTCTCGTATCTCTTAGGTATCCTGTAACTCTCTGTACCAGTGGCTGTAGGACATCGTACAGCCACTGGCACATACGTTCAGAGAAAGTCCCTATCCCAGAAACTATTGGACGCATGGGTATTGGCTGAATATTTTTGTGGAATTTTGGAAGTCCATATAGGATAGGGACAATGGGATGCTCAACAATGATGAACTCCCTTTGTTTTTCTGTAATTCTAACTAGATCATAGCCCTCCATTACTAGTACTAAATCTAATGTTGCAAAACATGTTATTGAAAACCTAAGTGTAATTCTGGTTTATGCAGGTCCTTTGGATTGAAAGGGTTTACAGGTCTAATAGGGTAGGTCCAATAAAGCGCAAAAACTTCTGGACAAGAGAGGTCTATGTGATCATTTCATCTGAATACTACATTTCCTAATGTTCTAAATTATAAAAGGGAGACCTTGTGATAATAAAAATAGTATTGTGTTTTTTTTTTTTCATTTTTCTAAATAAAATTATAGACACTCTGATCAGATATGTACAAACCGTATCAATAGTCCAGTAATTTTCCTTTCCATTCTTTCTTCTGTTTTAATCTCCTTCATTTGAACTATAGCAGTTTAGTGGCAACCTTGTATATCACCAGTTAGGAGATTTACATCCAACGTATATTTTCCTAAGTCCGTCATTTGTTTCCTCTGCGCATGTCTGCTGCTTTTTGCCCTTGCAGGTTGACGGAGCAATTTTGTACTGGCGCATAGCTTGCATTCTGTCAAGATGTAATGTCCGGTCAGCTGACCGGCACTCCCAGAATTGGCGTTGTGTGTTCGCTATAGTGTTCTTAGACGTTGATAGACAACTCCATACAGTGAGTAAAATAAATTTAATCTAATTACAATTTAGCTGTGTAGGTATATAAACCGTACTGTTTTCCCTGTTCACGTTATGCCATGAGTAAGGGCATGATTTTGTATCAGAAACTAGCCACTTAGTTGACTTAGTCTCCTTGTTGGCACGGATTTGGGACTCTCAAACCCAAATGCATCAAATAATCAAGAATAATCCGCCTTACATAAAACATCATGACTTTATTCTATAAATCTTTAAAAGCATACAAACCCCACGCTCTCTTCGGCGTTATGCAGTGACTAAAGCAATGATAGGGATACTTTAAGTTTTTGTTGCGGCAGAACGCCGTTCCAGCTACAGAGTCCATAACCAATCACGGTCCTTAAACCCAGCAGGGTATCCGGAGGTACCGCCAGGAGCCCGGGCTACAGCGCACGCAGACTGCGACGTTTCGAGGCAAATGTATGCCACTCGTTCACAAGCATGCGCAAATCAATAGAGCGTCCTTATAAAAGGAATGCCAGCCAACAACAACAACAATAAAAAACAATGAAAAAATAAAAAACAATAGAACAATGCACGCTGCAGCCTACTTACAGGAACACCTTTCAGCCAAAGTTTTCATTAATGCCTTTGGTGCTAGTGAATCCATATAGTGTATCCAAAAGAGCCTCTCTCTGTAACAATTTTCTGACGATCTCTGTGGACTCACACTAACTCTCCTCCATTATACAACCAATTCAACTCCGCTAGCCCATGTCTCTCATTGATCCAGTGTCGGGGTCCCCTTTAAAGGAGAGGTTTCAACCGTGTCTACTGCCTCATCCATCGCACCACCATCTTATTTCATCCGCCAATAAACCTTTAAACGCCCGGCCCACCGTTTTTTTGGAAACGGCATTTCATTTTCGTTCCTAACAGTGATGCCCCTTTTGGGGCGTTTTCTGCAGACATGGGGTTTTTGGGCGGAAACCCCGGGCGCCGAAAAACACCCGCTGAAACGGGGCTATCCTACCAGCCCGGCCCCCGGGCCCCGCTCCTGCGAGCACCGGGGAGGGGGGGAACCCCTCTGTTTCCCCGGGGGCTTAAAAAACCCTTTTTTGCTGCGGTTTCATCCCGAAGCGCAATAAAAAATTTTTTTCCCCTCCCTCTGCCCGGGTGTTTGGGAACCCCCCCGGGTGACCCAACTGACCCCGGGAAACGGCTTCACAGTCACCCGGGGGAAAACCCAGAGAAACCCCCAAGGACATCTGGTAACAGCCATAAACAGGGCGACTGTGAGCTGCCCCTGATCACCCCCTTTGTCAGACTGACAAAGTTTTAAAATGAAATTAGCATATTTTTAATATGCTAATAAAATTACAGTTTAAAAAAAAAGAAAAACACAGCTCTCCCTTAAATTAGTTTAAAAAAATAGTAAAAAAAATTAAAATTGTAAAAAAATAAATAATAAAATAAAAATAAATAATTAATAAAAAAATAATTGTGCATACATTACACACCCAAAAAGTGTGAAATGTGTATGGTGTAAAAAAAAATGTAAAAGAACAAAAACAAATTGAAAAAAATTTTTTAAAAAATTATTTAGAAGTGAACTTAAACTATTCCACCATAAGGTACAACTCGTCTTGAATAAAACGAGGCCTCATACAACTGCGTCATTGAAAAAATAAAAAAGTTACAACTGTTGAAAAGCAAGGAGGCAAAAACTAAAAAAATGTTCTGGTCATTAACTACTTTTCAGGCCTGGGGCTCAAGGGGTTAAAGCAATTTCGGACTGGCCTGTCAGTGCCAGGATTCATACATGTCGCCCTAAAATTGGTTTCACCAGCCACTATTTTTATAATATTCTTGACAGATGGGACTAGTCCCTCATGATCCGTAAAAGATCTGTTTGATGGAGCCATAATGATCCATTATGATCCCTTCTTTCCCGAGGTCTTGCTTTTATGACTGTCAATAAACAATGCCAGCCTGACAGAGATAAATGGAGTGTAAGTAGAGGTTTCTAGCGCATCAAGCAACGTAGGTGATTATACTAGTACATCCAGAAACAGATTTTCTTTTGCTAAAGAGAACCTCTATTTGACTTCAATGCTAGACTTTCCACACTATGGACCTTGTGTATGAAAACTGTTCAGCAGTAAGACTGTCTTTGTTGCCCATAGCAACCAATCAGAGCTCAGCTTTTATTTTTCCAGAGCTCTATATGAAATCTGAGCTCTGATTGGTTGCTATGGGCAACAAAGACAGTCTTACTGCTACACAGTTTTCAAATATAAGGCCCCTTGTGTATAATGACCATTATAAGTTGCAGTACTTAAAGGGAACCTGTCACATAGGCTATAGACAGCACATGCTAGTGACAGGCATGTGTGGGTGTTGTCGTTGTCAACAGTGTTCATTATAAGATTAAGGCAAAACAATTGCTGAAATATTAAAGAAGTCAATGTTGTTAATTATTGGAATAATTGTAAAACTTTAGAAAGATTTTTTTTTTTTTAAACGAATATAATTTTCAGGTTTACAAACATCTTGCCATCTTCAGCCTGCCTCCTCTCACAAAGATTAATTTCAGTGTACGCAATGTAAAGAGAAAAAAAATATGGAGACGTGAAGTACCGGTGGTGTGTTCGGAGTCACATAGCAGATGCTTAAAGAGAAATGGTCACATAGATTATGCCCCCCTTGCTGAGGACTGCACAACCTAGTGACAGACATGCTGTTTCCATCCCTGTGTCCCTTATTCTGTAAGATGCAGGAGTTTCAGAATACTTAAAGGGGTTGTCTCACTATAGGTTTTGAGCCTACCTCAGTGTGTCTGGCACCATAGGATTTTTGAATACAGGGCGTGCATCTTGTCTGCCACTTTCTTCTCCTCCCCCTTCCTCCCTCCCTGCACCTACGTCATCCCCCTTGTGCTCGCAACCTGATTCTAACGTCTCAGTCATTCAGACTTAGCATTGTGAACGTGTTCTATTCAACTAGAAGAAAGTTTACTGCCAATGGCCTCCTGCTGAAAATGTACCTCATCCACTAACTACAGTGGAAGAAAGAAGTAATACACATTACTGTGCCCTTCCTAGATCATTGAAATCCAGCAGTAGCAGAAAGCACACAGACAGCTCTCCTCCTCCTACTGCAGTAACTTCTGTACAGCAGGGAGAGAGTGAGGGGGTTTGCTGCCCAGGGTTTAACCCAGTGTGGTGCCTGCCTAGATCTGCTGTGCTTACAACTGAATCAGCTGCACAGTGCAGAGAAGTCCTGTGGAGCTTATGTATCTAATAGCCAAAGCTCCACAGACACATCATGTTATAGTAACACACATCACTGCAGTCACATCGTATGACCACAGATCACCTCCACCTCTGTTCTCCTCAATCTGTGTAGAGAGCAGAAGGGAGCAGGCACACCCAGGGTTAATCCAGGCAGCACAGCTACACAGACAAAGAAGCCGAGAAGAGCCCTCCCCTCCCCTCCACTACAGAAGCATCACAAGTGCCTCAAACTGAGCAGGAGGGGCTCTGTATGCTCAGACCTGCATTGAGAGTCTGCTTGATGTCACGAGCAACTGGAAGCAGTGAGAGAAAAAATCAACAGGTCAGTGGCTATAGTGATTGAGGAGCTGATGCACTCCTACTACCAAGGGATAACTCAAAATCAGTAGGACATTTGTAATGAACATATATTGCAAAGCTCTTGTTTTTTAAAGATCTTATTTAATTATAAACCATCATTTGAAACGAGACAACCCTTTAATGCTCCAACGGGCATAATTGCAGCCTGTTCTGCCACTTAATTCATGAGCAGGCATTAGCCCCACCCACCCAAGACTAGCCAAAGAAGTTATTTGAATTATCTGTGAGTGGGTGAGTTGGCTAGCCATGGATGGGCGTGGCTAACACCTGCTCATGAATAAGCTGGACTCATCTCTAGCAGAAGAGGCTGCAAACTGCAAAATTTGAGCATTAAAATTCCTGCATCTTACAGAATAAGGAGTCCAGCACAGGAAACAGCATGTCTGTCACTAGTTTGTGCTGCCATCAGAAAGGGTGGTATAACCTATGTGCCAGGTTCCCTTTAAACATCTGCTGTGTGACTCACAAATGGCAATTCATGTCTCCATATTTTTTTTTTTTACTTCAGATTGCATAGACTGAAATAAATCTTTGTTAGAGGAAGAAGGCTGAAAATCCCAAGATACTTGTAAACCTGCAAATTATATTTGTTTGAATACAAAATCTTTCTAAGCTTATAAAATGATTCCAATAATAAACTACATTGACTTATTTAATATTTCAGCAATTGTTTTGCCTTAATCTTAGAATGAACACTGGCGACAACATGAACACCCACACATCTTCAAGAATACACGGTATCAAAAAGTGTTATCAAAACCAGTATCCTATTTAGATGACAGATGTGTAAAATATGAGAATAATTTGTCATGTTCACCCATTTTTATCACCTGCCCCAGGCAATGTTTAGTAATATAGTACATACATGTAATGTATTACATTTTACATAAACTCAAAGTAGATATTACCATATTGTAGCATATTGTACTAAGGGTAAAAATAGACTTTTCAGCTTCTGAGCAAAATTTCTAGGATAGTAGTTACAAATAGTTACCAGTTCCTACAAAAGTCTATCCCTGATCTATGTGGTCCAAGTTCACTATAACATTGGTTCATAAAGGGTATATTCACACTGCATTTTTTGAACGTTTTAGCACGTTTTATGTGCTGTAAAATAGCCCAAAATCAGCCTCAGACAATTTTCAAATCATTCCTCATTGAATATAATGTAAAAAATGCCTTGTTGTTCACACAAAGCGTATTTCACAAGCGTAATTGCGAGCCATTTTTAGGATGCTATTATGGCCGTAAAATAAGTGATGTCAATTCTTGAGCCGTTTTTTACTCGTAAAATCCCCATAGTCAACAATGGGGATAGGATTTTTCAAAAAACGCTTCAAAATAAGCCAGGCGTTTTTTTAAGCTGATTTGGAAACGTAAATTTACACTTAAAAAAAAAACATGTGAACATACCCTAACTCATGTATCTTTGTGCTTTGCTATTTGTTTTAAGTGCTGCAAAACATACAAATATTTTTTTCAAATATATTGCAAATAAAAATATGCAAATGTTTATAGGATTTTTTTTATGTTCTTTTCTCTGCTTAATGTATTTTTTCCATCTTTCAGGGGGACTAATTAGGAACCATCTCAGCATTCTACTTCTTCTTCTACTGAAATATCACATTTATTGGCCTGGTAAATACCACTCTCTGTACTACCAGAAATGTCTTTCTTTAGTTATGGGAACGACTAAAGCCAGGGACAGTTTTATTTATAGTACATTTATATGGAATGATTACATATGTTACTTTTCTAAATGGGGTTTAGTTTTGCAGTGTCAGCAACGTCAACTAAAAGGAACACAATGAAAACGGAGGATTCTCTATCAGTTGTTATAAGTAGTGTATACCCAGGTTCAGTACATGGTCCACTTTTATTCACTTTATTTAATAATTATAGGGGAGGAGATTAATAGTGCTGTTTTCTTTTTAGCAGATGATACCAAGCAGGGGCATAGCTAAAGACTTGTGGACCCTGGTGCAAAACTTCAGCTTGGTCCCTCTACCCCTGAAGAACGGCTGTAGACCACTACTTTTTAACAACAGGTTACCTACTTGCGTAACGGATGTCGGCAGTGTAGTGTGCCACAGAAAATTATTTCTACTTAAAGGATTTGTCCAATAGAAGAAAATCAATTTGAAATGGGGCCAAGTTCTCCAGTCAAAGCGTCTGCCCCCTGTCGCCTTGCACCCACCAAAAATTGTTTGTGGGGTGAACAGGAAACAAATGCAATTGTGCCTTTGTTTTTTGGGTTTAGATTTTGTTGGAGGTTACACTAAAAAGTTTACTTGACATGTTATCTGTATTATGTTGGTAAGCAAGTTTACAAGGGACAAAAAATACTGCCACAATATCACTGTATTTTACCACAATATAGTGTCTAATAACATCATAATGTTACTGATCAAACCAGTATACCAAGACCAATAACAACAATATACAAAGAACAAATAACACCAGACCATGACCAAATAATACAGCCACAAATTAATACCATATGGTGAGTGATACCATCATACTGTTATGGACCCAATCAATATACTAAGACCAATAATACCAATAACAACAATTTACAAGGGCCAGATAAAAAAAAAAAAAAAACACATCAGAACCTTACACCCTAAAGATACTTTAAAAAAACCATTCACTTTACTGAATATAAACCATTACACTAGGACCAATATTACCACAATACAGTGACCACATAATGGCAGGTACCAGTATACACAGGCACCCTGCAGACATGATAACTGTGCAGTTACATCCAAGGACTCATTCACTTTCCCTTTTCTTCTCCATTTGGCCCAGACTGCCATGATGACTTCTCCCGGCCACAATTCATTCCTGCAGAATTTGCAACACAAATATTTTAGACTTTTCACTTTTCCAGAAATTCTCTACCAATTCCACATCTATATAATGTCCGCATTAAAAGCACACCAAATGGTAAAAAATCTCCCTTTGGTGCCACACAGTAATTGTGCTCCAAACAGCAAAAGTGCCCCCCCACCAAAAGGGCCTCAATTTTTTTCCACCCTAGGGGGAAAGACGAAAAAAGACTTTACATACATATATAAAAAGACTATGTTGAGCGATTTTATTCGACAAAGTTGAAAAATCGGGACAGTTTTTATGGTGTCAATTTTTAGATCAGCGATAATTTAGGTTTAAAAACTGGCAAAAATTTTATTAAGACGCGCCTTTTTGCACTTCCTGAATTTTGGCGGCCCGCAATCAGATTTACAGAATAGAGCGGGGGAATGTTGGGTTTCAACTCATGGCTGGGTGGATGGTTGCGATTGGCTGGAAAAAAACACTGACCCGTTTTTCATAGAACAGCGGGTTTTCCCGTACAGCCTCAGTGTCTCTCAGCTCTCAAGCAGAAGGGCGTCGCTCTGCTTGTGTCCAAACAGCTTTAGCAAAATTATTTGCTTGATCCTTACAATTTAGTTAGATTAGAGATAGGAAGATTTTATATAGTTAGGTAGAGAATTTTAAAGTAGCATATACCGCTGTAAAGTCACGTGGGGTAGCGGAGGGTTGGGGGTGCTCAGCGGGCGAACACAGACAAGCTCTATAAAGAATACTGGATAAAGTTCACCAAGACGTAGTGTAGACATTGCAATAGCTTTATTAGTAACAGTTTTCTATTGAAATATTTCCTGGATATTGGGCAGCCTGAACTTATAGGATACACATCTTTTCTAGTAACTGCAGGTCTCTTTGTTAGGTGCAAAACTCCACTTTTATTATCAGTATACATTTCAGATAGGTGTTAATTTTCAATTTTGCCCATTCCACCTTTGTTGATATATCCACCTTGTACTTAAATTAGAATCCAGCAAGTCAGCACAGGTTGATAGGTGCCAAAAAAAAACCTTGTAATATCCGAATAAATTTCAGATACGTGTTTTTTGACTTTGGCGCACTACAGCTTTGTTCATTGAGGCACCTTGCACTTAAATGTGAATACTGAAATTTTGTAGTCACCACAGGGAATTGATAGGTGCCAAAAAATACCTTTTATTATCCGAATACATTTCAGATACGTGTTTTTTCACTTTGGCGCACTACAGCTTTGTTCATTGAGGCACCTTGCACTTAAATGTGAATACTGCAATTTTTTAGTCACCACAGGTGAATTGATAGGTGCCAAAAAATACCTTTTATTATCCGAATACATTTCAGATACGTGTTTTTTCACTTTGGCGCTGGCCAGCTTTGTTGATAGATCTACTTTGCAGTTAAATTTGAATACAGCAATTTTGTAGTCACCACAGGTAAATTGATAGGTGCCAAAAATACCTTTTATTATCCGAATACATTTCAGATACGTGTTTTTTCACTTTGGCGCAGGCCAGCTTTGTTGATAGATCTACTTTGCAGTTAAATTTGAATACAGCAATTTTGTAGTCACCACAGGTGAATTGATAGGTGCCAAAAATACCTTTTATTATCCGAATACATTACAGATACGTGTTTTTTTGCACTTTTGCCCAGTCCAGATTTGTTGATAGAGCCACCTTGCAGTTAAATTAGAATCCAGCCATTGTGTAGTTACCACTGATGAATTGATAGGTGCCAAAAAATACCTTTTATTATCCGAATACATTACAGATACGTGTTTTTTTTTTTTTTTTAAATTCAAGAAAAGGTTTTATTGATGAAAAAGATAATGTGACAAATACAAACTGGAGGTATAGTCCAGAACATGCGGACATGAGAATTTGTAGTAAAAAGAAAGTCAACAATGCAGACAGGACTGCAAGAATGCAATTTCGTAGATATAGCAAATGTACAGGTCTTGATGATTATAATCGCAATAAGCAAACCAGAACTGATCCTTCAATCTGATATAAACCAAAAATTAGACTAAATGTTAAGAGGGTATCATAAGGACCCTTATAACAAAAACACCTGTACTAGTATGGAACAAGGACACTACAAAGACGAACCAGACCTGCATTCAGACGGTACACTGAGGCAGCCCGTGTATGTAACACGACAGACACACACAAAACAAACAAACAACACGAAACAAAACAAAACAAAAAAAAAAAAAGAGGAGGAGAGCGAGGCGTTATGATTATGACCCTTCACTTTTTGTTGATCAGGGGGGTGAAAAAAGGGGGGGAAAGAGGGGGGTTTCTGGAAGAGGGGACCACGGCCACCAGGTCCTGTTTTTACTTGTCTCCCTTTTGTTCGGGGGTTTATGAGCAATTAATTCCTCCTTTCTCCTGACGAAACTAATTTCAGCAAACCCTTTGGGTCATTTTTTGGGGAAGGGGAAGTGGTTTATTTCCTCAAAAGGCGGGATCCCTTTTTTTTAGCAGCTTCCCAACAATTTGTTTAAAGGGGGGGATTTTTTAAAAATTTTACTCATGGAGATGGGGTTTCATAAAGACCCAAACGTCCCTCTAAATTTTAACAGGAAAGGGGGGGGGAAACCCCCCCCCCTTTTTTACTTCCTAAATTTTACCTCCAAACCAAAGCCAAAAAAGGGTCTCAGAAAAGAACCCCCCCACCACACTTGGGACTTTTGGTCCCCCCTCCCCCCCCAAACCCACACGCGTCTGAAGTGGAGGAAAAATCTTATGCAATACACCCGGGGACCCTTAAAAAACGGGAAAAAAAATTTTGTAACATGTATAAATTTTGGATCCCTTTTGCGCCCATTTAGTCACTGGAACTCTGGGTCCCACTGAGCGGGGGTGAAAAAAAGGCCCAGTTCCTTTTTTCCCCTTTTGAACAAAACAGGGGGAGCGTTCTGGCCTTGGGCAGTAAGTAGCAGTTTATACATAAAAAGACAGAGAGTTGGGCTCATAGGTTCCCGGGGGCCAATACTGCTTGTTTTAAAAACGGGGGTTGGGGGGGCCCAAACCCAAACCCACATTTGCCCCCGGGTTTTGTTGAAAAAAAGGGAAAGTGTACAAACGAAAAAGCAGCCCCAGTAGGGAAATGGTTTTTTCCCTCAGAATGGGCGCCAAGCGGGCGCAGTCTCCCCCAAAGGTACAGGACACAGACGTAGAGGAAATCTCTTTTTGTGCCCCCCCCAAGAAAACAGCAGGCGAAATTTCCCCGGGGGAAAGTCAGGGTTTTCCCCTAAATGGTTTCCAAGGGCCCCCGCGAACAAGAGGGGGTGAAGTGGGCCCGTATGAAAGAGAACCCATAGAGGGTTTTCTGTATGCAGAAGGGGAGGAGCTAAACATACCAAGAAAAATGGAGTCCAAGTCCCGGGGCCCAAAGAAAATGCACTTTTGGTCCCCCGCCAAGGGAACCCCCACCTTCCCAACCGGGTTTTGAAGCAAGCGCAAGAAAACGTGAGTAGGGCCCACTAAATTTAAAATAAACCCACAGTCAGGTAGACCCGCCCCCCCCGGGATTTCCCTTTTGTTTTTCTGAGCCCTTGGTTTTTCCCTACGGGTTTTTCTTTATCTCCGAGTGGACCACACAAAAGCCGGGAAAAACCAAATTTCCCGGGGTTTTCCTCCAAAAAACCGAGCGGGGGGGTAGGATGGGGGGAAGTTTTAAATAAGGTATAGGGTTTTTGGGGGGATAGACATTTTTAAACAGATTTAAATTTTGCCAAACCCCGATAAGGGGTTTTTTTGTGCTGCCCAACTGTCCCAGGTCCTTTTTTGCTTTTATAAAAAGGGGGAAGAAATTTTTTGGGGAAAAGCTGCCGGGGGAAGATTTTTTTTTTTCCCGGGGATGTGTACCCCCCGGTAGGAAATGCCCGGGCCCTTTGGGCCCTTCAAGGGGAAATTGGAAACCGTAAAGAAGGCCTTATTCCCCTTTTGGGGGGGGATTTCTGATAAACCCAGGGTTTCGGACTTTTGGGGAAGTTTAAAACTTAAAATTTAGGGCCAAGTCCCAAAATTTTTTAAAGTCCAGCCATCAAAAATTTTGGAAAAGAGATATGCCCCATTTTTAATTTAGACCAGAAGGCCCTCTGCCCCAAAAGCCGACACTTATATTTCCCTTCTTCCAATAGTAAACCCCCTTGATGTCCCCGGGTTAGATTTGAAGTCCCCATTAGGGGTTCTCCATCACCAATGCCCTACAGTAATGGGGGAAAAGGGGCCCCCCTGTTATTTTCCATTTGAAATAAGGGGAAAAAGGGCCCGGGCAAGGAGCCATTGATTTTGATAGGGGCCAAAAAGGGCAACCCCGGGGTTTCAGAGCCCGGGGAATCTTTGGAAAAAAAAAAAGGTAGGGGGGGTAGACCCAAAATTACTGAGAGTTTGATGGAAGGGAAGGCCAAAGAAAAAACGATCAAAAAGCCTTCTCTGCAAACTGAGACAAGACCCCCTAGAGGGGTCGTGGGGAACGGGGGCCCTAATGCTAATATCCAAGGTTTTTAATGGGTTTTTTATCCCCTTTCCTTCCCCCGCCCGGGACAAAACCTACCTGATTGGATGGGGGTACTGAAGGTAAAAGGGGGGTTAACCCCCATTGGCCCCTCAGCTTTTGCCCTAGATCTTTAGGGTTTTAAAAATTTAAGAAGAAATTGGGGGCTGTAACGCCCCCAAGCATTTTAGGGGGGGCCCTTACCCGGTTTGGGTAAAGGGGCCCCACATGCGCCAAAGCATGGGCCTTTGGGGGAGGGAAAGGGGAAAACCATTGTGAAAGAGTTGAAGGGCCCCTCCAAGGGTGGGGAAAAGGGCCCCCAAGGGGGCGGGGCCCGAAAAGTTTGAAAAAAATTTTCCCGTGAAAACCATTTAGGGTCCCGGGGGTTTTTCCCCCTGGGAGACCTTAAATGAAACCCACTGCAAAATCCATCCGACTAAAATGGCTCCTCCCCGTTAAACCCCACCCCGCTTTAGGGGAGGGGATTTTAGAATAAATAGGGAGGGATGTGGAAATACATCTGGCCCCCGGGGGAGGGGGGGAGGGGATGGGCAAATTTTTAAAAAATTGGGAAAAAAACCAGAGTGGGAAAACCTGAGCAATTTTTTCCCCGTACAGTGCCCCCCCACGGAGTCCCGAAAACCCCGTTTTTACGAGGGAATTTTAAAACCCGAGCCATCCCCGGAGCGAACCCCCCCTGGCGAGCATACGTCCCCTTTTATTTTCCCCCCTTTTCTCGTTTAAAAAACGTGCCGCCCCCCCATTCTCTGGGCAAAACCGACCCCCAAAATGCCTCAAGGAGACTTTTTACCCCCAAAACCCGGGGAGTCTTTTCAATTCCGGGAATTGTGGCCCCCGGGGTTTTTGGCCAAACCCTTTTTGACCGTCTCCAAGCCAGCCCAAAATTTTTGAGAAGGGGGTTTTTCAAAAGGGGAGCCAAACCTTGTCCTCTTTTTAAAAAATGGAGCCGTGTTTAATGGGGGGAACCCCCCTTTAAACAACATTTGGGGGGCCTCCCATTGGGGGGAAACTTTGGGAAATAATTTTTCTATTTGAAAGGGTCCCGAAACTGGAAGACCCTTTTCTTTTTAATAACCGTAACACATACTGGTGTCCCAAAAGAAAGACTCATTTAGTCTCCAGTTCCGACCCCCCTCGCGCCAAAAAAGGGGGACGAAGGGGAACAAACACTTTGGGGCCAGTCGCGGACCATAAAAAATTTTCCCCAAAAGGAATTTGAAATTTACCAAGGTAGGGCCGAAAAGTTGGACCCCTTTTTGTATCCCCCCCAAAAGACTATAATGCCCTTTAGGAGGAAGAGGGAAAAAAGGAAATAAATCCCTAAACGGCCGGGTGCAAAAAAATTCTCCAGGGAAATCACACAGTGGAGTAAAGAGAAGGCTTTCTTCGCTTTTTTTTAATGGGCCGGGGGTATGACAAAGGGGATTTCCCAGAGGAGTTTTCCAAGGTTTGGGGTCAAAGCGTCCAAAAATTAAAGTTTTCCCCCCACCAGGGGAACTGGGCCCTTTGGGTCCGGGGGGAAAAAAAGGGGGAAATGTCAACCCCGGGTTTTAAAAAAGCCCGCTTTACCCCCCATTTGTGCATAACATTAAATATGGGAAGACCCGTCCCACTTATTTAAAAGACCAGGATAAGATAACCGGGGCCCTCCCGGGTCGGGCCCGTGCAACTGATGACCTTTTGGTTTTGGGTTTGGGGGGAAAGGTGAAAAAAGCCCCATGGCCACTCCCCTGGAACCTAGAAGACTCCGAAGATCAGTCGTGCGAAATGCCGAGGATTAGGTGTAGTGCTTATATGCTCCTGATGTTTGGGGGCATGTCATACCTTTAAAATGGGTTTCCTGGACAGCCATACAATCAAGGGCCCTCTAGCTACGGTGAACACAATGCGTCGAAGAACCTGCGCCCTCTTTTCTAGGAAGCGGTTGTTCAGGCCTTCCAGCGCGCGTTAAACTGGCCCCAGTGCCGATAGCGGAGGTCCATCTGATGTCGGAGCGTCGAAATGACGCTGGAGTACCTGAGTGCGAGCCCCACTCCGGGGTGCCGCCTGCCTGTTTGTGAGATGAGGGAAAGACGAGGTGGGCGAAATAAGGGTGAGGAGTCAAGGCCCCAAAAGTGAAGAAGGCAAAAAAAAAAAAAAAAAGCGGGGTGGTTCAACAGCCCCAATAATAAAGTCGGTGCAACGAAAAAGAAAACTATACAACACTCAACCACACAACTTGACACAACAAAGCACGCACAGAGGACTGAAAACAAAAAGCACGGAACCACAGGTCCTTCGCCCGCTTCTAGCTAAACTCCACAGTTAACTGGTCTGTGAACAACGAAATCCATACTAGCGTCAACTCAACCCAGGCATGGGTTCTACCTATTGGGGGAATGTGGTAAGACTTCGGAACTTAGAGGGAGGAGACTCCTCGCAACCATGTTTATACTTGGAAAAATTGCACAAAGTAGCAAAGCAACCGGCATTCTTATGAAGAAACATGCATGTTTACATGGGGAAAACTTGAAACATCTGTATGGCCGTGGAGGGAATGCCACAAAAAAGACCTTTGGTGGCTTAACCAGCCAACAGAATGACATAAGGGGATCCACACACCCGCTCATCACGGGCTCTCTAAGGTCCTGTGCGAGTGTCCGAACAGTAGAAAAGTCCCAGAGGAAACCTGCTCAGGGATGACGAACTCAAGTTGGCTGTGCAACCGGAGGGAGCATCAGTTGTACTTGAATCGTGTGGTGCCTGCTGGGTTTCGGTGATGCCCCTCTCGCTCGCCTCCCGGTAGCAGATGGGAAATTGGGTAATGTGGGGAACGAACATTCACGATGTCTCTTCGATGGGTGGTGCCTAAGCAGAGAGAACGACGACTAAGGTCGGCCAGTCGGGAAGACAGGTTCTCCAGGGTTGCAGCGCAGCCGACAGTGTGGAATATCTCCGTGTGTGCGGACTGTCAGAGTCTGTTTGGGTAACGGACATGAAGCGCAAAGGGGTAACCCCAATGGAAGGAACATTTTATTCCGCAGAGCATCCAAGAGTGGCTTTGAGGACGCTCTCTGGACCTAAAGTAAGACGCGACAAGTCCTGACAGATCTAATGGGAGCGCCCTTGTAGGTTCAGGCGACTTGCGCAGCCTGGCCTCTGTATAAAATGTCATCCTTCATTGGCGAAAAAAAGAACACGACACACGACATCCGTTGGTCTGGGTCATCAGGGTTTGGGCGGGACGCAATGCCCTATTGACCCTATCCAGCTCGATATGGGCCGAGGGCGGACCGACTAAGAAGGTCTTAAAGATAGCATGGTAACTGTACAAGTCTAGCGTGTTGAGACAGGCTTCGGAGGAGGCCCCTGTTGCGCAAGTATTGCGTCTGCTCGATTTTCCAATCATCGGTCCAGGTGCTGTTGTATGGGAAAATATTTGAGCAGAATGCTGTGCACCGTGTCTGAGACACGCCCAAGATCAGCAGCGGTCTGGTCCTGGGCTTGGTCCAGGCTCATCCCACTTTAGTATGTAAAGAGGTTACTTCTGTTAGAATTGAGGCGAACTCTCATTCACATTTCTCGACTATCCGCTCAGATGTATTGTGAGATGTCGGCCATTGGGGAAGTGACTGTATTAGTTGTTTCAGGTCAGCTAGAGTCCCAGACTGTTTTCATCTCGGCACAGCTGGAGATCACTGAATAGGATAAAAGACATCGTGTCCCTGGTCAGGTGGCTGCGCGGTGGCCTCCGAAAGATTCAGGGAGGAACCCTCAAACTGTCAGGTAGGCGTGAGCGGACAGATGAAAATAGACGAGGTGAGCACACTGTGTCCCCCCTAGGGCCTCGAAGAAAATCCAGGTGCAGGTTAGATTAGGGACCACAGTAAATCCCGTTGGTGATGTTGGCGGGTTGTGATGGGTGAGGCGCCGCCCAAGAGGACCCGGTGACCAAGCAGGGGATCTGTCATAGTGGGTGAAAGCCCATGAGGATCAGCAGATGGGGGAGACTAGTGATGCGTTAGGGTTAATGCTCCCTACTGATGACTGCAAGGGGAGCCGGCGGCCCTCTTGTTGGTATGGGGCCAGGCCCATCATGGGAGGAGAGCACCCTTTGGTGGAACGGTCCTCTGCGGTTTATGGCCCAGAGTTTCCATGTGAGTGAAGGGAGAGAGGGGCCCAATATGTGCGAGGGCAATAGCAGTGGGATCCCCCTTGTAGCACTGGGTGGGGCCCATCCTGGCCATGAGGTGCCCTAAAACTGTGCCGAGGGGCCGGCTGCTGACTATGCCGGGAGACCCCTGGTTGAGGCGGCATTACATTCTGTGCGCGGGGGCTTCGGCCGCCCGAGGGCTGTGACTCACTGCGCGGCGGGGTCGCAGGTCAGAGCAGCGGTTACGTCTCGGACTCGAAGCGCTGCAAAAGCAGGGTGGGCGCCGGGAGATCCTCGCCTCCGCCAGCGAGCGTCGCGGGGCTTGCATGTGTCGGGACGTCTTCATCAGGGCCACCCTGGCTCTGGTACGAGCGCAGTCCGTGCGCAGCTCGCGGCCGCGCGGGGCAGAGTAACTCACAAACCGGCGGGATCGCCAGGGAGAGCAGCGGCTTCCGTCCCGGGGCTCGGGTGAAGGGAGGCAGGCTGCGCGCGCCGGAATTCTTCTCCGCCGTGGTGAGTACAGGACCTGGAGGTGTCGCGACGTCCTCAGCAGAGATGGGATGGCAGGTTGGAGAGCGTCTCTTCGGCCAGTTAGGCTTCCGTCCAGGGGGTCACGAGAAGGCGACGCCATGCGGTGTTGGCCATCTTGTGGGTCAACGCGGGACTGAGGGCAGGGAGGTGAGATCGCCGTCTTGATTGGGGAAAAAAGCTTCTATCCTCACCCTGGGCCAGAGCTGGCCGCAGGGCGGCTATGGTCCACTGGCGACGTTTGTTCGTTTTCCCCATATTAGCGCTGAAAATGGCCCCGTCAAGGGTCAAGGATGCGAGGAGCTCCACCAGTGCGCCCTCACACCCCCATTCTAATCCACGCCCCCAGATAGTGTTTTTTTTTTACTTTGGGCACTCAGCGTTGTTTTTTGAGGCACCTTGCACTTAAATTGAATATGAAATTTTTTTAGTCACCAAGGTGAATTGATAGGTGCCAAAAATACCTTTATTATCCGTACTTTAAGATAGTGTTTTTTCACTTTGGGGCGCGGGCCAGCTTTGTTGATAATCTACTTTGCAGTTGAATTTGAATACAAAATTTTGTAGTCCCCAAAGGTAAAAAATTATGGGTTGCCAAAATCCTTTTTTTACCGAATACATTACAGATACGTTTTTTGACTTTTGCCCCCCCGATTTGTTGATGCCCCCCACCATGCAGAAAAAATTTAATCCAGAAATTGTGTAGTTACCACGGTGAATTGATAGTGCCAAAAATACCTTTTTTTTAATCCGAATACATTTCAGATACGTTTTTTTTTTGATTTTGGGGGCGCACTACAGCTTTGTTCTTTGCGCAGCTTGCACGAAAAATCGAAAAAGCAATTTTTAGTCACCACAGGTGAATTGAAAGGGTGCAAAAAATCCCGTGTATTTTATACGAAAAAACATAACAGATACGGTTTTTGACTTTGGGCACTACAGCTGTGTTAATTTGACGCAGCTTGCACGAAAAATCAAAAAAAAAAAAAAAAAAACCAATTTTAACCCACAGTTTGAATTGAAAGGTTCAAAAAATACTTTTTATTATTCAAACTTTTTCAGATACGTATTTTTTGACTTTGGCGCACTACGCTTTGTTCATTGACCAGCTTGCGCGAAAAATCAAAAAAACAAAATTTTTTTAAAGTCACCACAGGGAAATTGAAAGGTGCAAAAAATAGGGGATTCACAAAAAACATAACAGAACGTTTTTTTGCACTTTTCCCCAGTCCTTTTGTGATAGAGACACCTTGCAGTTAAATTTGAACCCAGCAATTTTTTTTTGATTAGGGGGATTTGAGAATAGCTGTTTTTGCCGTTTTTTAAAAGAGACTTTCCAAAACTATTCCATACCTTCTAAAATTTTTATATTCGAACAGGAGCAAAATGCGGGGGAAAAGCGACAAAAGGGGGGGTAGCACAGGGAGGTAGGGGCGAGAGAAGGTGCTCCTTCCAGGCTGGCGACAACACGCACCCCAGGGGACGTCGTTGCAGGACCGTCGGGCCTGTCATCACTGGTCGGGGCCCCTGTGAATTCAGTAACGAAAGCCCGCCAACCTGTCCTTCATGGTTAATGCAACCGCATCCCACCCAGTCTTACCTCCTCTCCCCCCCAGTCAGGCCACAATGTCGTCTCAGCGTCATCGCATCCGTCCAAACATGAAGCACCCCAAATGTCAATCGTGTACCCCCACTGGGGATAACCCATTGTCTGAAGCCCTCTTTGAAAAAAAGGGTTTGGGGGGTCGAAGGCATTTAAAGATCAAGGGGATGTTTTTTCCTGCTCTGACCCCCGTTATGATCCCATCAGAGGAGGAAAGGGAAAGCCGGCAATCGGCAAAAATCCCGGGGCGGTCGGCAACCCTTGCACCCCCTCTTTGCTTGTACCCGCAGCTTTGGATCAGAAAGTCAGGACACCAAGTGACCTTGTTGATGATGAGATGAGACGACATTGGGATCCATCGGGCTTTTCCCCAGCGAGCGCTTCATCAGTGGTTAGGGGGGAAGATGATGGGGTAGTGTCAATACGGGTCCCCGCCACAAAAAGGGAGAGGGGGGTCGCAGAAGTCCGCTGATATGATTCCGCCAGCCACGGTCACGCAAACCCCGCTCCCGCTTATCCCCAAAAAGGTCCAGGACCCCTCAAGCTGGGCCTTCTTTGAGCAAGCCTCGATTCCCCCAGCGATGTCATATGCCCCCTTTGCCGAAACGAATAAGTAGAGGCAAAAACCTTTAAATGGTTCCCACCACCAACATGTCTAACATGCAGCGAATGATGATTTGAAAGGAGGAAAATTGGCCAAAAAGGCCAACCGCGCCGGGCCTCCAACCATGTACACCCTCTGTCTCCGCCCCTCCTCCTCCCCCCCACCAAGCATTCCTAGCTGCCCATTCTCTCAGAGTCATGATGGGGATCAGCCCCGCTTCACCCCACCGTCGCCCAATTTTAACCACCACACCACCAGAGCCCCATCCTACCCCTTCTCCTTCCGCCATTTGACGACCGACGCCTTTACAGCGGCCGTCGCACCCAGCCTTCTGTTTCCAGGTTTGGGAGGAAAAACACTTAAAACCCAAACCACCCAAAGCCAAAAGCCTAATGCGGCTTGCCACTTTTGGCCCTTTGGAAATTTTGTCTTTCCGTCTGGTGGACACAGATGGGTTCCGCCACGTCGGGCCCCTTCCCTCCCCCAAACCAATGCCGACAGGAAATTTTTTTGCCAGAAAACCGCCCCTCCCCTGGCCACCCACGGTCATCAAAAATTTTCAAGCACGTGTCTGCATCTGGGGCCCGGAAAAAAGTCCACTGACCACCGACACATGGACAGAAACAGGCCAAGGCCGCTATTCTCTGTACGCTCACGGGGTTTGCTGGGTGGATGTTTTGGGGGGTGCGGTGGCTCTCGGCTGGGCGCACGCTCTTAAAAACCCCGGGGATGGCAGGCTTTTTCCCCCCAAGGGGTCCTCTGGGGCATCAGTCCCAGGGGAAAACCAAGCCTTTTTTAAAATTTAATTTTCTTGGAGACCCCCCCCCAAACGGGTCAGGACTGTGGACGCTCTCCAACGAGACTGAGCGCTGGCGGGTAAAAGAAACCTTGGCCAGGAAAGTTGGTGTGCGATAACGGGCGAAATTGCTGGCCGCCCTTAAGTTTGGGTGGGCTGGAGAACACCCCTTGCCTGACACATGTCTAAACCCTCATCGCCAGAAATTTCTAAAGCGCTCCCCCGGGTCGGGGACTGCCCTGCTGAATAAGGCTCGGGGTGTGATTTTCGCACTTCCGGCGTTCGCACCCTTTCGTCCCCCCTGGCGCTTTTCAGCGTCAGCTGGGCCCCCCCGTCAACCGTCTCATTTTTGACGTGGAAACACCTGGAATTCCACCTCCCATGCCCACGATTGTGGCAGCAGCCAATGCCATTACGCGTAAAAAGTGAACATGGCCTGAAACAGCGGTGCGGACCCGGGTGTTGAGCCCCCGAAGTGGGCAGGTGAAAAGCTCTGACCATCCTTGCCAGTTTTGAAGAACCACCAAATGGTCAGGGGACAATGCCCTTTCGCATGAGCATTGTGGTGTTCTTATTTTTCTGGAACTCGTTGGCCCTCGAAACAACAGGCCCCCCGCCAGCGAGGAGGGGGAAAAAGGCACAAGTGCGGACACGGAGCCTTTCTCTCCGTCAAATCCACAAGGGCCCGCAGCTTCCTTTTTTCATGGGTCTTATTAGGCAGTGGTTCGGGGTCCAAGCTAGTGCAAAGGGGGCGCATCAGCTCTCAGGTGATCATCTCAGGCAAGTCAGGGCTGTGTTGAAGCTGTCCGGAGGCAGCGGAGGGGGGGAGGAGGAGGGAGGTATTCCAGACACCGAGTTACCGCGTCCCGCCTTGGAAAAAGGGTTTGGCACGAATTTGAGGCGGAGGGGAAGATGAGGGGAAAATCATTTTCTGTGCCCCCTCGACCCAGAGGCTTGAGAAATCAAGGCTCCTCTCTCACATGAGTGCTTGGATGCTCCCCTTTCCCCCAACATGTTTCCCCGCATTTAAACCACAAAATGAACAACAGTTACTGGGTGGCCCTCTCCGGTCCTCGGTACAAAAAAAAACTCAGCACTTTTCCCTTCCCCCCCACCCAAATAAAAGTAAAATGCAGGAAATGGGGACCTTGCTGATTGATCAACTGGGTACACTGTTGGTCTGCTTCACTTCTTCAAAAAGTCACGGTGGAACAACGCCAGGGCGTGACAGCAGTAGAGGGCCCAATACCGTACGGCAGCGCAGCAGCAGCAGGCAAGGTGGGAAACCTAAAGTTACCTTGGGAATCTTATTTACCACCTCACCAACGCATGCAATGAGGGGACACATACAACACCCAGAGGGCCCTTTAAAATCATGGTGCACACTATCTGCGCCAACCCGATGTTTTTGATTGTTCCGGACCCAATAGACTTCTGGGTATCCAAAATGGACGAATGGCCCAGCTGGGTCGCCACCCCCAGAGGGGTTTTCCCGCCCCCCCACCAGCGTCATATTGAGCGGACCTCAGCACAGCCGGGGGAGTCATTTCAACAAATGCATCCCGGGTTTCCCCAGATAATGTGGAAAACGTTTTTCTTTTTATCAAGATAATCAGCATGGATCTCTATGATGTTTTTGGCCCCAATTGCCGAGGGACCGATTATTTTCTGGTCTATTCACATTCCTCCCAAACAGAAAAGGTCCCCTTTTAAAAACTTATTTTTTTTTAAAAGATCTTTTTACTCAATTTTTATTTCAGTTCCCAACAGTTCCCTTTTGCTGGTTTTGCTGTGGAGATGTAAAAAAACACCAAGGTTCATGACAAAACCAATTTCCTTTATTCACTTCATCCCTTTGAAATTTTTTTGTTGTCAAGGTTTGGGTCATGTTGCCTCACAATTTTTTCGTGGCTGGAAGTCAATTTTAATTTTTTTGGGGGCTGTTGCTGTGAATACAGCAAAATTATGGTCCCTTGGGAAAAGAAATGTGGTTTTAAGTGGGATTTCTCCCTCACAATTTTTTAAAAGTCTGAGAATCATATTTATAATTTTTTGGGTCATGCGCTTGAATGCACAATATACATCCATTTTAAAAAATGTTGTTTCAATAGACATTTTTTCTTCAAAATTGTCCAAATTGGGTCATTGGCATGTTTGAATTTTTGGGGCATTTTGCTGGACATGGGATACACAGGGCCTATTATAAAAAAATGTTTTTTTCTAACAGACATTTGTTCTTCACAAATTTTCCAAATGGCTCAAGGTCATGCTTTGAATTTTTTGGGGGCATTTTGCTGTGAATGCAGCTATACTACAGGTCCTATTTAAAAAAAAAATGTTGTTTCTAAAAGACATTTGTTCTTCAAATTTTCCAAAGGGCTCATGGGTCTGTTTGATTTTTGGGGGATTTTCTTGAAATGCAGCTATACTACAGGTCCTATTATAAAAAAATTGTTTTAACAGAATTTGTTCTTCACAATTGTCAAAAGTGGGGTCAAAGGGGGAGGTTCTGTAGAAACATAAAGGTAACACTGTTTAAAGGACACATATTGCAAAAAGACTTGTTTTTGCAAGATCTTTAACATAGTTAAATCCCTGTATTTAGATAACCCATTTAAAAAATTAACAAAAAGAGAAAACAAAGACATGGTGGGATTCCATCCTATTTTTAAAAAAAGGGTTTTTTAGAAATTAAACTACTAAAAAACTTGCAAGTACAAAATAGCTTGTTAAAAAAAAAACCTCTAATTTTACAAGGGGGGTCAGGGAAAAATGACCAGATTAGGTTTTTCAGGGACAGGAGTATGGAGCCAAAGGCAGAGAAAAAAGTACGAGACCATTTCCCCAGCCATTGATAAAAAAAAAAGAAAAAAAATGCCAAGAAAAAGGGGACCTGGGGGGAAAAGGGGCGTAACCACCAGTATTTCCAAGTGTAGCTCAATGGTCCGCACTCATACGGGGGGGCAAACTACCCGTCTTGACTGTGTACTGAGGAAGGCTGGAGTTCTCACACTTCCGCTTCCACACTCTGCTTCAGCACGACAGTTTTCGTTCGCGCATCAGGGGATTTTAACCTGCGTGTTAAAAGGGAAAAGGGCCCAGCCTGGGCCTCACCGCACCCCTGTAACTCCGGCCCTGGGTACGCTGTGGCACGGGGCAGGTTAGTCAAGCCAGGAAACTAAAATGGTGGTTGAAATACTCCTTTTTCCGGGGCTTTTTAAACTGGGGGTCAACATTTAAGGTCTACTGCGGCCGACAGGTATGTCAAAGTCCAGTTCAACTAAAAAGGTGGGTTTAAAGATCCTTTTTTCCCGGGACTTTTAACTGTGGGAGACGGGTTTAAGGGTCATGCTGCGGTCCCGGGGCAGGTTTTGTCATTTTCCCGTTCAACTAAAATGGGGTTCAAAGACTACTTTTTTCCGGGAAATTTTTAATCTGGGGTCAAGCAGGTTTTTTACGGTCATCTGCGTCCGGACAGGGATATTCAATGTCCTTCAAGTAAAATGATGGTTCAAATAATACTCCTTTGGCACTTTTTAATTTGTGGGTGATGCAGGGGTTTAAGGGGCATGCGTGGTCAAGACAGGGGAAATGAATGGTGGTACTTTTTTTCTGTGGCTTTTTTAGCCAAACTTGTGCCCAAGATGTAGCAGGGATCCATTTGACTGTTGTGGCTTTAATTCCAGCTCTCCAGCCCTGTTTGGGGGTAAAATTAAGGTTGTTTCTCCCCTAGACTTTTAAAGGTCATCGGAGATGATCGACTATCACTACGAAAAACCTTTCGATGGTGGCCGGCTACGACTATCCCCGATGTCGAAGCCAACGAATGCTCAACACAAAAAAGACACATATTCATGTTTTTCTCACTACTCACTGAAATCAGAATAAACATTTCCTGTTTTTGGTCAATTAGAATTTCCCAAAAATTTTTATATTTGCCCAAAAGCCAGAATAACGAGGAAGATAGAAATTTTTTGGCATTTTTATTACTTTCTGCAAAATCAAAATTTACATATACTAGCATTTACAGCCTTTAAACAATGTGGGCAGCCCAAAAGATGAGCCATGGCTTTGGAGCTTCTTATGGTTTTTTGGCCATCTAAGTTAATTAGAGACACACCTGCAGATGTATGTGTGTGCTTCTGTGTGTTACATCATGGGATAGTTAAAGAAATTAACCAAGATATCAGGGAGTGAACTGAGCAAATGGAAAAGTCTGGATCATCCTTGGGTGCAATTTCCAGATACTTGAAGGTGCTTTGTTCACCTGTACAAACAATTATAGGCAAGAATACACAAGATGGGAATGTACAGCCACCATACTGCTCAGGAAGAAGATGGGTTCTGTGTCTCAGAGATGATGGTGTTTTGGTCCGACATGTACATATAAACCCAAGAACAAAAGCAAAAGAACTTGTGAAGATGCTAGCAGAAGCTGGTAAGATTGTGTCGTTATACACAGGGAAATGAGTACTGTATCAACATTGGCTGAAAGGCCACTCTGCCAGGAAGAAGCCATTACTCCAAAAGAAACATATAAAAGCCAGATTAATTTTTGCAACTGAACACAAGAACAAACAAAGACCTACATTTTTGGAGAAATGTCCTGTGGTCTGACGAAACTAAAATTGAACTGTTTGGCCATAATGACTATTGTTACGTGTTGGAGGACCAAGGGAGAAGCTTGGAAACCTAAGAACACCATCCCAACTGTGAAACACGACGGTGGCAGCATCATACTGTGAGGGACTGGTGCACTTCACAAAATAGATGGCATCATGAGGAAAGAAGATTTTTTGATAACACTGAAGCAACATCTCAAGACATCAGCCAGGAAGTTAAAGCTTGGGCAGAAATGAGCCTTCCAAATGGACAATGACACAAAGCATACTGCCAAACTGGTTACAAAGTGGCTTAAGGATAACCAAGTCAATGTTTTGGAGTGGCCATCATAAAGCCCTGGTCTCAGTTCTATTGAAAATTTATGGGTAAAGCTGAAAAGGCAGGCACGAGCAAGGCGACCTACAAACATGGCTCAGTTACACCAGTTCTGTAAGAAGGAATGTGCCAAAATTCCTACCAACTATTATAAAAAGCTTGTGGAAGGACATCCAAAACATTTGACCCAATTCATACAGATTAAGGGCAATGCTACCAAATGCTAATGAAAAGTATGTAAACTTTTGACTTTGCAGAAAGCAATAAAAATGTCTTAAAATTCTCCCTCTCTCATTATTCTGGAATTTGGAAAATATAAATAATTTTGTTAATCCTAATTGATCTAAAACGGGTAAGGTACATACTCCATATAATATTCAGACCCCAATTAGGCTGGCAGATAGGGAGACATTCCTTTTCAGTAATTTAGACCCTCAAAATTAGTAAGCCAGAGAAGTAAGCAGACTTTTCCTATTAAATAAAGTCCCCCTGTGGTTTATAGGTATGTAAGCCCCCAATAGGAAAGTAAACCTCCCATTAGGTATGTAGATATGTAAGCCCCCTTTAGGTAGATAAGTCTCCCTATTAGGTAGGCAGATAAGTAGGCCCCCATTAGGTAGCTAGATAGACCTCTCAATAGGTAGGTATTTTGGCCTCCTCGGTAGGTAAGTAAGAATATTGGCCTCCCACAGAAGGATGGTATAAAGATACCCTCAGAATGTAGGTATATAGGCTCTCTCATTAAGTATACAGATCCACTCAGTAGATAATGAAGTATAGAGGGGCAGGATTCAGGTCGCAGGGGACAATCCAGCCTATATGTATTTGTATGTGTGTAATGTTTGTTAATTTACAGGTTTCCAGTTGGACAACATCGGATTTGGTAGATTATGTCAGATCAACTTTGAATCTATTTTTTTTGTATAAAATGGTTAAATAGGGTTGTTGTTGGGGAGTATTTATTTAAATAAAAGTTTGTTTTTTTTCCATTTAATTCCAGTGATAGCAATGAAGGTGTCTTTCAGACGTCTCTTCATTACTATCACTCGTTCTTGGTGTCAACCAAAAGTGTTTTTGTTGGCCAAAGTTGACACACCCCATGTCACTATTACCCCAGTCCCCAATGCACAAGGGGTACTGGGAAGGGCCAGATAACTATCAGAATTGGACCATCTAATAAACTGCTTCTGGAGCGGCTGCAGGCTTGTATTTTTAGAGTGGAAAGGGACCAGTATTGATGGATCTTCCCATTCTGATAGTATCAGGCTGCAGGCTAGTTTTACCTTGGTTGGCTATGGAAAATGAAGTTCCCCACATATTTTTTTCAAAAATGTATTTATTTATTTATTTATTTATCTATTTATTTATTGAGAATCCAAATGTGGGCATCCACTGTATTGATTACAGGAGTTTCCCATTTTAGGATTCTCAATAAATAAATGATTTTTGAAAAAAATAAGTGCCGTGGGGACCCCACATTTTACATAACCATCCATATTTAAAACAAACAGCTGTAGCTTGATTCTATCAGAATGTGAAGGTCCATTGATACTGGTTCCTTACCATCCTAAAAAAAACCAGTCCACAGTCGCCCCAGAAGTGGACCATCACAATAGAGATTCAGCTTCTGACGGTTACCCAGCTCTTTCAAGCACTCCTGGTGCATTGGGTACTGGGTAAAAGTGACACGAGCTTAGTGTTAGTTTTGGGGGTTCAGGGTATGGAGTTCAAGCTGCCCAATATGTTTCTGGGAGTACCGACCACAGCTGCAGCACAATCTCCAGGGCAATGTTCCTCTGCACCCCCAATGAGATTGTGCCTGTAAGCTGTGCACTGTATCCTCCTCTCCTGCCCCTCTCCATCATTGTATTATACATCCTAGTGCCAAAACAAAATACAAACCCCATTTATCACCTCATAAATGCTCAGATTGCACCTATTACCCAACAACCCTCTCACCTCACCTATCACCTCGATGAATCATCCCATAACCTTCCCGCCTATCATTCCCTCCCACCTCCATGTACACAAACTAACAAATTGTTTGGCTCTAAAGGCCCAAAATGGGGCTGTCATTCGTGTGGGAAATGTGTGGCGTGTCCCAATATGGGTACAGCCACTCATTTTTCTAATTCCTCAAAAAATAAAAGATATCTCATTACTCATACCATTTCATGCAACACTGCATGTGTCATTTATTTAGCTACATGTCCTTGCGATTTGTTATCTGTAGATATGACCTCACGACCATTACAACATCGAATACTTGAACATGTATTGGGCATTGAAGTAGCAAGTGATGCAACTGACGTTTCCAAGTTAAAGACAATTGCAAAGCACTTTAAATTACATCTTGGGTGCGATAAGAATTTGTTGCGCTTTAAAGGTATTGATCGATTACTTTATAGCAATCGTGGTGGTAATTGGAAACGTGTTCTTGCACAAAAGGAAACACGTTGGATTTTCCTTTTGAATACTGTCTCACCTTTTGGGCTCAATGAATCTGCTAGTTATGCTTCATTTTTGCAAATTATAATAGTTTGTTTTTTCAGTTCTTGTGGTATGTGGTTGATGGATCTTATTGTTTTTTATTTGGTCTCTGATTTTAAAATAATTTCTTTTTTTTTTATGTATTGTTTTTATGCATGGTGCTATTTTGTTGGAGTCTAATTTTTCTAATGTTTATTTTTTCTCTTTGAGAAATTATTATTGGCAATCATATTGATCTACATCTTCAGTGATCCACTATTGGCATTCATCATCGGTGTATGTGTTATATCCCAGAGGCGCTTATGGATTGTGAATACCGGACTATATGATGAACGCCCGCCCCTCCCCTTTTTTTTGGTGTTATCATGCATTTATAGATATGCTGAGGTGTATACAATTTTTTATCACTTTGCAATATTAATTATGAATTTATCTTTATATTATCTTTGTGTCATCATGTATTTATAGATTTGTAGAGGTGTGTGTAACTTTTTAGCACTTTGTAATAATAATTATGAATATATCTTTGTATTATATTATTTATTGTTGTAATTGTGAGTGTATTTATATATTTACCACATGTCACTTGCTATTATTATATTGTGACAGAGTGGCAAAGAGTAGTTGCCTGTCTCCGCCACGAGGTGGAGTTGTCCCGGTAGAGACGTGGCACCAAGAGCTGGCTCTTGGTGGGGGGAGCCAATTGTTATCTGTAAGCAATACTAGGTTGCTGACAGCTGTATGTAGCATGGCTAATGTCCACCATTAGGGGTTGGTTTCCCCCGGAACAGCTGCAGATGGGTGGGTGGCTGTTCCCGCGTCCCAGATCTCCAGATTCCATGTCGGGTTTTGGGCCAGTCCCGGCATGGCTATAAAAAATCTGACTCTCCAGGTAATCGGGGGGCGTGGCCTGCTACCTGGCAGTGTAGCAGAAGTGGAGCTAGAGAGAGCTCGGGTCCCCCGGAGGCTTGAGGAAAGCCATAAAGTATACAGTGAGAATACTGTGGTATTGGGGTGCTGTGTGGTAGGCAACAGACCTTGAGTAGAGAGGGATGTTTATGTAAATCAAGTGGCTAGACGCCTAGATTTTATTTTTGTTATGTTTGTTTTGCATGCTTTTCGGTGCTAAAAAAACAGGCTGAAGCCAGAAAGAAGCCTGTGTCAGTGTGCCATTCCGCCTACAGAAGCGGCGATCCCGGAGTTAAAGTAACCCCCAGGACGGTCCAAGATGGCGGCTGGCCGAAATGTGAGTGGAGTCTTACAATTGGTGGAGGATGCCGTGGGCAGTAATGGGCACATTTGAGTTGGCGCAGTTTTGGCACGAAGTTGTACCTGAAGTGGTGCAGGTGAAGCCCTTGCCACAGCGAGATTTAAAAAGGGCAGAAGCCTAAAAATTGGTGCTGCATGAAGAAAGACTGTTGCTGTTGGTGACATTTTTTTTTGTTTGGCCATGGAGGAACTCCCTTGCCCAGCTGAAGCAGTCCATGAAGGAGTCTGAGCAGCTGACTGCCACCATGCGGGAGGGAAAATAAAAGGCTCCAGGCACAGCGAAGACCGAGAGAGAGGCTGTGTCACCAAGGGAGAAATGCACAGATGATGTGAGAGCCCCGACGTGCTGTACAAGGGCAAAAGTGGAAGATGACCGCAGAGGAAGATGTGGAGGGCTTCCTTGCAGCGTTTGAGCGGGTTGGCATTAAGCGAGAGGCTACCAACCTGAGCAATGGCCCGATGTCCTGGCGCCCTTTCTAACAGGCAAAACCCCAGAGGGTGTACTGGGAATTTGTTTCCCTGCAAAAATGCAAGAGACTTCCCCAAACTGAAAATGGAGATTTTGGCATGTCTGGGGTTAATGAGGACTGTTTGTGTGCAGAAGGAGGCAAAGCAAGAAGTGGGGAAAGCCGTTGCTACGGGCAACCAACCTGACTGCTTGAGCGGATGTCCTGAGACCAGGAGGCTGTGTCGTCCATCGAAGGAGGAGTCCACATCTAGAGCAGCCAAGTTGCAGAGGGACCTGTGTCCTGCCGTTGCCGTGGGCCCAAACCCAAATTCATCAGCAGGAGCCGGTTACCCCCATCCAGCAGAGGGAGCCATGCTGGAGGTGCCACAGAGTGGAGAGGTGTGCTCCTGACTGCCCTCTCAGAGAGGTCACAGCTGAAAGCGCTGGAGTTCCAGGTGGATGAAGCACCACCCATGGCTGATGAGAACAGTCAGCAGGAGAGTTCCAGAGCAAACCCAGACACCATTCCCAGTGTGGAGACTCGTCATGGACCTGGTAAGACTGCTCCAGTGGGGTGTATTGCAGGGGACACCTGTGTTGGGACTGTCAGGCGTATGTTCTGTGAGAACCAGGGTGGATCAAGCAGAGGCCCAGACATGCTGCCTGTGCAGGAAAAGAGTGCTGAGAGCAGCAGGACTCTGGACTGTGGACTTAGTGTCTCCCATGCTGCATTACCAGGGTGGAATGTTGACTCTCTTACCTCTTGCAGTATACATAATATGCTCAGTGAAAGGGCTAACAATGAGGAAATTGATCTGTAATTAATAGTTATGTGTCACAGCATGAGCATGGGGAGGTAAACTGGGGTGCAAAGTTATCACCAGTAACTGCGCCCCTGTGTTTAACAAGCAGCTAGAGGGGGTGCATTTTCTGCATTAAGGCAGAGAGGCCCAAGTGCGCCCCTAGAGGTTGGGGTTTAAGAGTGCTAAGAGTTTCAAGGATGTGTGTTTTGTGGTGGATGCCCACGTGGAGAAATGTGTTACCACTGCAGTGTCAGGTGGATCTACTGCGGTTGCCCATAGCAACAAGGTTCCCCCTGCATCTCTTACTGAAAAACTCATGAGTATGAGTGCCAGGCAGCTGGGTGTGAGGTGTCTGGGATCCAGTCAGTAAACGTGTGTACCCGTGACCCCAGCACACTGTGTGTACGGGATGATAACGTGCAAGTTGCAGGTCTGTCCCTAGAGGTTATGGCTGGTAGTAGCACAATGTGTGCAGGTGTGGTATGTCTGGGGATTGATAGCAATCCTGAGAGTTGTGCTGTCAATACAGTTCCCTGTGGAGCTGATGTGGTTGCCCCTAGCAACAAGTTGTCCTCTGCATCTCCTGTTGTGGGAACCGGGGAATATGAGTGCGCTACAGTGGGGTGTGATGTGTCTGGGGACCAGTTCATAAAGGTGTCTACCAGTAACCCCAGCAAACAATGTGTACCTGGTAGTAGCCTGAAAGTCGCAGGTAATGTATGCCCAGAGAAGGATAGCCTCCAGTTCTGTGCGACTGCTGTTGTTCCCAAAGAGGAGACATCCTGTTTCAGTGTGCAGCCTGCAAGTGAACTGGAGAATCCTGGGAATGATTCCTCTCCTACAATGTGTGAGGAGACTAGGTTAATGAGGGTGTGTCCTGTGAGGGATAGCCAGCAGTTATGTTCTGCTCCTGTTGGTCCCATAGAAATGTTTGCCTGCTTTAATGGGAACTCTGCAAGTGTGTTGCCTGATAGAGAAACAGCCTCCCATGAAGGTGATTGCTCTGCTACCATGCATGAGGAGACTAGGAGTGTGAATGTGCTGGTTAGTTACCAAGGGGAAAAAACACTCTGTAAAGAGTCTCAGTTGCAGTGTGGGAGTGAATGCTGTACTGTGTCAGTGCTACAGAGTACTGATGATGATGATTGTTCAAATGAGAGGGATAATACGTTTGGGAAAAAAATGTGTGCCAAGGCAGATTCTGTGTGCAGTCTTGATCAGTGTATCTGTGATGGAGATCCAGAGTGTGACACTATAGAGGGGGAAGAGAAAAGTTGTGCTGTGACTTATAGTCCCCCTGTGAGAAAATTTTCCAGTGTCTGCTATAATTCCAGTAGCTCTTACTGCAGTGGTCACAAATACTGCAGTGACAGAGAGAGTGAGCTGCTAGACACTACTGAGGTGGATGTATGCTCAAACCCTAGTGAAGGGGAGGGGGGCATGTTTAAATCCCCAGATGGTAAAGAGGAGCAGAGGTCTGAGGCAAAGGATAAATCTTTCCTGGAAGGTATGGAGGAAAATAGTAAAGATGAGTTATGTCCTGTGCTGTGGGATGACTTATATCTGGGTGCTTTGTCCGACCAGATGTCTGCTGCCCCTACTGGTGGTGAGACGGTGACTGAATTACCTAATGTGAACACAGCCAGTTTGGTTGAGTTGGAGACCCAGAAAGAGGTTAGTCTGGCTTCCCTTAAAGGTGAGCAAGATACAGGAGTGACCCAGATAGAAACGGAGAATTCTCCATTAGAGATGGTTATAGGAGATGTGAAAGAAACATCTCCACCCATTAATGCAGAGTGTCTGCTGCTAGAAAGCGCTAGTGAGGCGTGTGCACAGGAGAGTGTGTCCTCTGTCACTGGTGAGGTGCCAGGTAAGGACATAATGGCGGACAAAGTGTCTACAGAGGTTGTCAGGAATAGCCCTGTGAATGTTGGCATACGAGCTGAAGGTAGTGACATTGTTGCAGAGTGTGCATGTGTTACACCACTGGTTGTAAGTGGCTATGACCTGTCAGTTGCTCAGTGTGGGAGGAGTGCATGGTGTGAGCCCACAGCTGAGCTGTGCATGGAAAGTGTTGTCCCTGCCCCCGAGGATGTAGGGAAGATGTTGCCCCAAAGTAGGAGCTTTGACCCTGGAGGAAGGTACAAGGTGACAAAGTCCTACGGCCTTTATCAGGGGGGAGGGATATGTGACAGAGTGGCAAAGAGTAGTTGCCTGTCTCTGCCACGAGGTGGAGTTGTCCCGGTAGAGACGTGCCACCAAGAGCTGGCTCTTGGTGGGGGGAGCCAATTGTTATCTGTCAGCAATACTAGGTTGCTGACAGCTGTATGTAGCATGGCTAATGTCCAGCCATTATGGGTTGGCTTCCCCGGAACAGCTGCAGATGGGTGGGTGGCTGTTCCCGCGTCCCAGATCTCCAGATTCCATGTCGGGTTTTGGGCCAGTCCCGGCATGGCTATAAAAAGCCTGGCTCTCCAGGTAATCGGGGGGCGTGGCCTGCTACCTGGCAGTGTAGCAGAAGTGGAGCTAGAGAGAGCTCGGGTCCCCCGGAGGCTTGAGGAAAGCCATAAAGTATACAGTGAGAATACTGTGGTATGGGGTGCTGTGTGGTAGGCACAGACCCTGAGTAGAGAGGGACGGTTTATGTAAATCTAGTGGCTAGACGGCCTAGGATTTTTTTTGTGTTATGTTTGTATTGGATGCTTTTTGGTGCTAATAAAACAGGCTGAAGCCAGAAAGAAGCCTGTGGCAGTGTGCCATTCCGCCTACAGAAGCGGCGATCCCGGAGTTAAAGTAACCCCCAGGACGGTCCAAGATGGCAGCCGGCCGAAATGTGGGTGGAGTCTTACAGTATTTATGTGGTGTTCATGTGCACACAAATATGTATTGGCAGTATATGTATTTTATTTAAATTATGGGTATATTTATATGAGCCATTATCGTGCTTTTTATTTATTTATCCTCGTCTTCTCACTCTCTTTTCTTATATATATATATATATATATATATATATATATATATATATATATATATATATAAAATAAATATTTTATGTAGTATTGTACACCACGACCTACAAGTTGTTTTTTTTCCCTCTTGTGTGGGTTTATTGTCATTGCACGCCTTGTACTGCGAGCTTTATTCACTTACACTCACTTGTCACTTTTTGCTTGCATTTGCCTTCTGTGTATTTACATATCTCTGTGATCCGGGTGCATGCTCTATGGGCGACATGTATGATCGGGAGTTGCGCCTGTTTTCTGGCGAAAACTGCGCCTCACCGCGTCGAATCCCCTGTTAGGCGCAGCCTTCGCCACTTTCGGCTGCCCCTAACATGAAGGGGCGTGCAATGGGCGCGGTGTGGGTGTTCTGGGGCGGGACGCGGCAAATTTGAAAACTCCGATGCATGCCTGATCGCGGGTCGGCAAAGTGAGGCGCATTGCAGATCCGACAGGCAGACCTAGTTGAATGTGGTCTATATGAGCGGAGAAGTCGAAGTGGAGTTCGGAATTCTTGTAATGTGCTATAGTTCTACACTTACAGCAGTACACTACTACAATAAATGATTTGTCAAGAAGAATAAATAATTAAGAAATCCTGCTTGGAGGACAACAGGTCCCAGCACGCCTTTTGTTGTATATACTGAATTGCATTAAACTTCAAAGCAGCCCCAAAACATCTAAAATTGTTGTTATGGAAAATGTTTAATAGAACATCTGTCCAACATCTGCATTGTCCTATGTGATGTTAAATTAGTGTTATTTCCACGGACTTTGTAATACATTTTGTACTGGATATTTTTTTCTTTTAAGCTAATATATATATATATATATATATTTATTGTCATTAATTTTATTGTAAAAAATTTATTAATACATTGATTTCATGGTTCCAGCACTTGGATATGTCTGTTTATTAAGTAATTCATTTCAATGACCAATCCATTTTATTCTTCATACTGTGTAATGTATTTCCGATGCAAAATCCGTTCCTGAATTACATTGCAAATACGTGCCACACTTTGTGACGCGTATTTGCAACGGATTTCGCATCGGAAATACATTCCCCATTATATACTATGGGGAATGTATTTTCGATGCGAAATCCGTTGCAAATACTTTGCAAATACGCGTCACAAAGTGTGGCACATATTTGCAATGTAATTCCGGAACGGATTTCACGTCGGAAATACATTACACAGTATGAAGAATAAAATGGGTTGGTCATTTAAATGAAGTACTTAATAAAATAACATATCCAAGTGCTCTAACAATTCAATCAATGTATTAGTAAATATTATCCAATAACATTAATGACAATATATATTCTCTCCTAAGAAAACATTCTCCACTATAAAAAGTATTCCAAAGTCTGTGACAATTACACTAATTTAACATCAAATAAGCCAATGCAGACGTTGTACAGATGTGAATTTGGGTCTATTGTTTTATTAACAAATGAAGATGTATTTGTTCTTCATGCACATTTTATTCTATTTTGTATGACCAGCAAGAGCCAGCACAGCACAGATCTGGCTGGCACCTGTGGTTCTACAAGCAGGATTTCTATGTTCCCAGGGCTTAGTTCTGGACAAATTTACAGACGTATTTACATCCGCAAATACATCACCAATAGTGATGAGCGATTACATAGACTATCGTCATCGGGTCGATAGTCGATATCGGCAATTATCAAGACGATATCCGATAGTCGATAATAGATTATCGCCGATGACCATTAAAGTCTATGGGAGAGGAACAACACCTTCATTATTACACCCAAACAGGGCTGGAGAAGCTGGAATTAACATCCACAACAGTCAAATGGATACGTGCTACATCTTGGGCAACACACTTAGGTTATAAAAGCCACAGAAAAAAAGTCACAGACCATTCACTATCCCTGTCTTGTACCACAGCATGACCCTTAAACCTGCATGACCCACAAATTAAAAAGTGCCGGAAAAAGGAGTCTTTCAACCACCATTTTAGTTGAACTGGACATTGACTATGCCTGTCCTGGGCCACAGCATGAGCCCCAAACCTGCATGACCCCCAGATTCAAAAGTGCCGGAAAAAAGGAGTCTTTGAACCACCATTTTAGTTGAACTGGACATTGACTATACCTGTTCTGTACCACAGTATGACCATTAAACCTGTCTGACCCACAGATTAAAAAGTGCTGGGAAAAGGAGTCTTTGAACCATCATTTTAGTTGAACTGGACATTGACTATACCTGTCCTGTACCACAGTATGACCATTAAACCTGTCTGACCCACAGATTAAAAAGTGCCGGGAAAAGGAGTCTTTGAACCACCATTTTAGTTGAATTGGACATTGACTATGCCTGTCCTGGGCCACAGCATGAGCCCCAAACCTGCATGACCCCCAGATTTAAAAAGTACCGGAAAAAGGAGTCTTTGAACCACCATTTTAGTTGAACTGGACATTGACTATACCTGTTCTGTACCACAGTATGACCATTAAACCTTTCTGACCTCCAGATTAAAAAGTGCCGGAAAAAGGAGTCTTTGAACCACCATTTTAGTTGAACTGGACATTGACTATGCCTGTCCTGGGCCACAGCATGAGCCCCAAACCTGCATGACCCCCAGATTCAAAAGTGCCGGAAAAAGGAGTCTTTGAACCACCATTTTAGTTGAACTGGACATTGACTATACCTGTTCTGTACCACAGTATGACCATTAAACCTGTCTGACCCACAGATTAAAAAGTGCCGGGAAAAGGAGTCTTTGAACCACCATTTTAGTTGAACTGGACATTGACTATATCTGTCCTGTACCGCAGAATGACCATTAAACCTGTCTGACCCACAGATTAAAAAGTGCCGGAAATAGGAGTCTTTGAACCACCATTTTAGTTGAACTGGACATTGACTATATCTGTCCTGTACTGCAGAATGACCATTAAACCTGTCTGACCCACAGATTAAAAAGTGCAAGAAAAAGGAGTCTTTGAACCACCATTTTAGTTGAACTGGACATAGACTATCTCTGTCCTGGGCCACAGCATGAGCCCCAAACTTGTCTGACCCACAGATTAAAAAGTGCCGGAAATAGGAGTCTTTCAACCACCATTTTAGTTGAACTGGACATTGACTATGCCTGTCCTGGACCACAGTATGACCATCAAACCTGCATGACCCACAGATTTAAAAAGTGCCGGAAAAAGGAGTCTTTCAACCACCATTTTAGTTGAACTGGACATTGACTATATCTGTCCTGTACCGCAGAATGACCATTAAACCTGTCTGACCCACAGATTAAAAAGTGCAAGAAAAAGGAGTCTTTGAACCACCATTTTAGTTAAACTGGACTGTCACGGTTCACGCCACAGACCGTCGGCATGCCCGTGTCTCTCATGTCCCGGCCGCTGCTGCGACATCCCTTGGTGTCCCTGGTTCTCTGCACGCACCTGTCCTGGCTCCTTCCACTGCTGAAGCCTCACCATCTCTGCTTCCTCCAGCTCCCTGGCATCCTGTGCGCACACCTGCTCCCTCTAGGGGCACGCGCGCGTCACTGCACCGCATTTATTGAGACAGTCTTCCTGTTTCTGCCCTGTAACCTCTGACTCCTGGCTACTTAAGGAACCTCCTACCTGTACTCGTTGTCAGTTCGTTGTTGTCTTCTACACTAGAGCTTGACCCCTTACCTATTGTATATCTGCCGCTGTACCTGTACCTGCTGCTAAATATATTCTGGCACCTGTCTGGGACTCTGTCTTATGTTTACTGCAGCATCCGTTTATCAGCCTCCAGTACCCAGACCTGCACTTCGGCTACCCACCGCCGGCATCTGCCATCTGTGCCTGCAGTGGGCCCTGAGGATCCACACCTGGATATCTGCGGTCGGCTCTTCGGCATATGTTTGTCAGCGCCAATCCGTTACATGAACATAGACTATCCCTGTCCTGGGCCACAGCATGAGCCCCAAACCTGCATGACCCCCAGATTTAAAAAGTGCCGGAAAAAGGAGTCTTTGAACCACCATTTTAGTTGAAGTGGACATTGACTATATCTGTCCTGTACCACAACATGACCCCTAAACCTGTTTGACCCACAGATCACAAAGTGGCAATATGCTATTTTGTACAGTGACTGTAATTTAGTATATTTTTTGGTATCTGACATTTGTTTACAGAATTTATTTAGGGAAGTTTTATTTATAGTTTTACAATATTATCATTTTGCTTTTTTTCAAGTGTGATAACATACAACATACACCACTCCCTGCAGTTTTTAAAGGTATTTTTTACACGTGTAGATGTGTTAATTCGTCCCGCAACACCCCATAAGTAATAAAAATGTCCTAATCATCCCCAAAACACTTCTTAGTTGAGAAGACATTTGCCCTCCTGGCTTCTGAGAGTGATTCAGCCAATCAATTCAATGGTTTCATTTTTCCTCCAAATCCTTCTTCAGTGATTAGGGACAGACTCCCTTGGAGATCAAATGATGCCACCCCATAGTGACTCCAGCCCCAGAAAATTTTAAGCCTCAAATTGTGCAATTTGTGTCCAGCCCTGGACCCCTTTTTTGACACTACTTAACCTCACAGAAATTACTTTTTTCAAAATCAGATTTTTTAGAGAAATTTGAAGCTCTCCTGATTGCCCCTAACGATGAGAGCCAGTGCTGCCGTCAGCTATCTGTTAACACGGAGGTCCAGCTGCCAGGGCCAGACTTACAGTGGGTGCGGTGAGAGCCCAGGATGGCGTCCGTCATCTATTAACACGGTAAAAATGCCCTTATGACGCAGCAACGAAAACAGTCACGCTGAAGCAGAGTGCGGAAGAGAGAGTGTGAGGTAAGACCTCCAGCCTTCCTCAGTACACAGTCAAGACCTGGGTAGCGCTTGCCCCTCCGTATGAGTGCGGACCAATTGAGCTTCACTTGGAAATACTGGTGGTTAACGCTCCTGTTCCACCCAGGTGCCCTTTTTCTTGGCATTCTTTTTCTCATTTTACTCAACGTGCTGGAGGAAATTGTCTCTGTTCTTTGTTCTCTGTCCGTGCTCCATACTCCATGTCCTCTGAATAACCTACATCTGGTCAAGTCTTCCTGTACCTCCCTTGTACAATTCAGAGGAATTTTTTTACCAGCTATTTTGTACATGCAAGTTTTTAGTAGTTTAATTCTAGAAAACACATTTTTAAAATAGGATTGATTCCCACCATGTCTTTGTTTTCTCTTTTTTTAATTGTGTTAAATGGGTTGTCTCAATACAGGGATTGCTAGCTATGTTAAAGATCTTGCAAAAACAAGTCATTTTCCATTAACAGTGTCCTACCTATTCCTGTTTCTGACAGCACCATCACCCTTGAGCCACTCTTGACAATTGTGAAGAACAAATGTCTGTTAGAAACCACATTTTTTACAATAGGACCTGTAGTATAGCTGCATTTCACAGCAAAATGCCCCCAAAAATTCAAAACATGACCCATGAGCCACTTTTGACAATTGTGAAGAACAAATGTCTGTTAGAAACAACATTTTTTATAATAGGACCTGTAGTATTGCTGCATTTCAAAGCAGCATGACCCAAAAAATGATAAAAATGACTTCTCAGCCACTGTTAAAAATTGTGAGGGAGAAATGCCACTGAAAAGCCACATTTCTGTTCCAAAGGACAATGATTATTGCTGTATCTCACAGCAACATGACATCAAAACCATTGACAATGCGAAAACTTCTAAAGATAAAGTGAGTAAATGGAATACGGTGTTGTCATGAAACCTTGCTGTCTTTTAAAGTCTCCTCATCGCAAAACCAGCAAAATGAACTGTTGGGAACTGAGAATAAAAATTGCAGTAAGAAATGATCATTTTAAAAAAAAGTTTTCAAGAGGACCATTTCTGTTTGAAGAGGAATGTGAAGTAGACCGGCAACTAATTGGTGACCTCGTCAATTGGGGCCACAACATCATCAGAGATCCATGCCTGATTTATCATGATGAAAGTCAATCGATCCACATTATCTGTGGAAAGCCGGATGCGTTTGTCTGTAATGACTCCTCCAGCTGTGCTGACGGTCCGCTCAGATATGACACTGGCTGCTGGGCAGGACAACACCTCTATGGCGTGGCGAGCGTGCTCGGGCCATTCGTCCATTTTGGATACCCAGAAGTCTATTGGGTCCGGAACACATACAAAAACATCGGTGTTGAGACGCAGATAGTCATGCACCATGATCTTAAGCTGGTCTCTGTGTGTTGGATGTGTGCCCTGCATTGCATGCGTTGGTGAGGTGGTAAATAAAGATTGCCAGAGGTCACCCATTAAGCTTCTGTCACCTTGCCTGCTGCTGCCGCTACGGCTACTTGGCACTCTACTGCTGTCACGTCGCTAATGTTGTTCCACCGTGACATTTGAAGAACGTGAAGCAGACACAACAGATGTCTCCAGTTGATCAATCAGCAAGGTCTCCATTTCCTGCATTTTACTCTCTATTTGGGTGGGTGGAAGGAAAGTGCTGAGTTTTGTTTTGTACCGGGGATCCAGGAGAGTGGCCACCCAGTAACTGTTTGTTCATTTTGATGGCCTTAATGCGAGGATCATGTTGGAGGAAATGGAGCATCCAAGCACTCATGTGAGAGATGGAGCCTTGATTTCCCAAGCCTCTGGGTCGAGGGGCACTAGCAAACTGATCTTCCTCATCTTCCTCCTCCGCCTCAAATTCGCGCCAAACTCTTTCCAAGGCAGGGACGTCGGTAACTTCGGTGTCTAGGAATACCTCCTCCTCCTCCTCCGCACAGCTTCAACACAGCCCTGACTTGCCTGAGATGATGCACCCTGAGAGCTAACCCTGGACCCCCAACCACTGCCTAATGAAGACCGATAAAATTGAGAAACTGTCGGGCCTTGTGGATTCGACGGAGAGAAAGGCTCTGTGTCCGTCTCCTCCTCCGTCGCTGGCGGATCCTGATGTTTCAAAGTGTCCAACGATCGTTCCAGAACTAAGATCACCACAATGCTCATGCTGACAAGGGCATTGTCCGCACTGACCATTTTGGTGGCTTCTTCAAAACTGGCAAGGATGGTGCAGAGCTCTTTCATCTGCCTCCACTCTCGGTGGCTCAACACCCCGAGGTCCGCACCGCTGCTTGTCAGGCCATGTGTCACTTCGTACTGCGTAATGGCATTGCGCTGCTGACACAATTGCTGGAGCATGTGGAGGGTGGAATTCCAGTGTGTTGCCACGTCACAATGAGACGGTTGACGCGGAGGCCGAGCTGACGCTGCTCCGCAGCCAGGCGGGACGAAGCAGGGTGCGAACGGCGGAAGTGTGAACTCAGACCTCGAGCCTTCCTCAGCAGGCAGTCCAGACCCGGGTAGCTCTTTAGAAATTTCTGGACAACGAGGTTCATGACATGTGCCAGGCAAGGGATGTGCTCCAGCCTACCGATCTTAAGGGCGGCCAGCAGATTTCGCCCGTTATCGCACACCACCTTGCCTGGCACAAGGTTCTTGTCGCCCAGCCAGCGCTCGGTCTCGGTGCGAAGAGCTGTCCACAGCTCCTGACCTGTGTGTGGACAGTCTCCAAGACAGATTAATTTCAACACGGCCTGGTTTCTCTGGTCACGTGATGCCACCAGAGGACCTTGGGGGAAAGAGCCCTGCACCATCCCTGCGGTTTTGAAGAGCATGTGCCGAGCCTGAGAGCCACCGTCACCACCAGAGACATCCACCCAGCTCACCCAGTGAGCTGTCACAGAGATATAGCGGCCTTGACCGTGCTTACTAGTCCATGTGTCGGTGGTCAGATGGACTTTTCCGGCCACAGATGCAGACAACGCGCTTGAAATTTTAGATGACACGGGCTGGCCAGGGCAGGGACGGCTTTTCTGGCAAATAAATGCCTGCTCGGCATCTGGTATTGGGGGCAGGCAAGGGCCATGACGTGGCGGAACCCATCTGTGTCCACCAGACGGAAAGGCAACAATTCCAAGGCCAAAAGCCTGGCAATGCCGGCATTCAGGCTTTTGGCTTTGGGATGGTTTGGGTTAAAGTGTTTCTTCTGCTACCAATCCTGGAAGACAGAAGGCTGGCTGCTAGCCTGGCGGGAGGAGACGGGGTAGGATGGGTCTCTGGTGGTGCTGGTGGTACTCGGGCGACGGTGGAGGCTGAAGCAGAGGCTGATCCCTGATCATGACTCTGAGAGACATGGGCAGCTGAAGAACGCTTGGTGGTGGCGGAGGAGGAGGCGGAGACAGAGGGTGTGACAGTGGTTGGAAGCCCGGCGTCGGTCTGTCCTTTTTTGGCCAAGTGTTCCCTCCATTTCAACTCATGCATTCGCTGCATGTGACTAGACATGTTGATGGTGGTTAAACACCTAAGATACTTGCCTCTACTTATGTGTTTATAGCAAAGGCGGCATGTGACATCGCTGGGTGAATCAGAGGCTTGCTCAAAGAAGGCCCAGCCTTGAGGGGTCCTGGACCTTTTTGACGGCGATAAGCGAGGAGCGGGGTTTCCGCTGACCGTGGCTGGCGGAATTATATCAGCGGATTTCTGTGACCGCCCTCTCCCTTTTTGAGGCAGGACCCGTACTGACACTACCCCATCGCCTTCCTCCTTGTCCAGTGATGAAGCGCTCGCAAGCAAATTCTGCTGAAAAGACCACGTTGGATCCGCAATGTCGTCATCATCATCATCAACACAGGTGACCTGGTCGTCCTGACATTCTGCATCCAGGAGCTGCGGGCTACAAGCAAGAGGGACTGCAAGGCGTTGCCGACTGCCCGGGATTTTTGCCGATTGACCGGCTTCCTTCTCCTCCTCTGATGGCATCAGTAACTTGGCGTCAGAGCAGAGAAAATCATCCTCTTTGGCCTCTTGATCTTTTAACATGCCTTCTGACCCCAACCGCATTTTGTCATCAAAGAGGTCTTCAGAAAATGGATTATCCACAGTGGGGGGTACACGAGTTGACATTTGGCTGCCTTCGCTTCATGTTGGACGGATGCTGATGATGCTGATGACGACATTTGTGGCTGTGACTGGAGACGAGGAGGTAAGACTGCTGGATGCAGGTTGCATTAACCACTGAAGAACAGATTGGCGACGTTGTTCGTTACTGAGATTCACAGGGCCCTGACCCAGCGATGACAGGCCTGAAGGTCCTGCAACTGACAATCCACTGGCTTGCGTGTTGTCGCCAGCACTGGAAGGAGCACCTTCTCTCGTACCTCTACCTCCATGTCCTACCCCCCTCTTTGCTCGCTTACCACCTGCATTTCTCACCATGTTCAGAAAGATAAAATTTCAGAGGGTATGGAAGAGTTTTGGAACGTCTCTTATTAAAAGACGGCAAATCACAGCTATTCTCAAATCCCTCAAATCAAAACAAAATTGCTGTATTGAAATTTAAGTGCAAGTTGCCTCTATCAACAAAGCTGGACTGCCAAAAGTGAAAAAACACCTATCTGAAATGAGGATAATAAACGTATTTTTTGCACCTAAAAAACACCTGCGGTGACACAAAATTACTGTATTGAAATTTAAGTGCAAGGGGCCTCATCATCAAAGCTGGCCTGCCCAAAAGAAAACACCTATCGAAATGTAATACTGATAATAAACGTATTTTTTGCACCTAAAAATACACCTGCGGTGACGACAAAGATTGCTGTATTGAAATTTAAGTGCAAGGTGCCTCTATCAACAAAGCTGGACCCGGCAAAAGTGAAAAAACACCTAAACGAAATGTATACGGATAAATAAAAGTGGAGTTTTGCACCTAACAAATAGACCTGCAGTTACTAGAAAAAATTCTGTAGCCTAATATAAGTTCAGGCTGGCCAACATACAAGTAATATTTCAACAGAAAACTATTAAAAAAACGCCATTGCAATGCAATGTCTCAACTAAGTCACGGCTGCACTATATCCACTATCCTTTAAAGAGCTTGTCTGTGTTCGCCCGCGCCCCCTCCCCATCCCCCGCTCTCCCCGTGACTTTACAGGGCTAGATGCTCCTTTAAAATTCTCAGCCTAACTACCTAAAATCTGCAAATCTCTAATCTACCAAAGTTCTAATGTTCACAGCTAAAAGGATAGCTGTCTCTGTGAACAAATAGAACAATTTCGCTGAGCTGTTTGCTGAGCTGTGTGGACAGAGGCAGAGCGCACGTCCTACTCCTATGAGACGCTGACACACACTGAGGCAGAACAGGAGGGGCTGTTCTATGTAAAACGAGGTCATGTGATTTTTCCAGCCAATCGCAACCATACACATCCCAGTCATGACGTCGCACACATAGCTCACCCTGCTCTATTCTCTAAGCTGATTTGCTGGCCACCAAAATGACAGGAAGCTCTGAAAATGGCGCGATATTAATAGATTATGCACAGATTTTAACCTAAATTATCGCGTGATCTAAAAAATCCGATCAACATGAAAGCCGATTTCAACTTTGTCGATAATAATCGCTCAACACTAATCACCAACTGAGCCTAAAATAATGACCAAGTAGCTAAGAATGGCTAATGATGGGAAATCCGGACGTATTTACGGTCGCATTTACGGACGTAAATACGTCTGTAAATACGTCCAGAGCTGAGCCCTGGGAACATAGAAATCCTGCTTGGAGAATCACAGGTCCCAGCCAGACCTGTGCTGTGCTGGCTCTTGCTGGACATACAAAATAGAATAAAATGTGCATAGAGAACAAATACATCTTCAGTTTTTAATAAAAGAACAGATCAAAATTAACATCTGTACAAATATATCTTCATTTGTTAATAAAAGAATAGACCAAAATTAACATCTGTACAAATACATCTTCATTTGTTAATAAAAGAATAGACCAAAATTAACATCAGTACAACATCTGCATTGATTTATTGAATGTAAAATTAGTTCGATTCTCTCTCTTTTTTTAAGACCTGTTCTAGCTATTATTTCTTTCTTTGGAGAGTTTATATATATATTTGCTTTTATTTTAAATGATCAACTTTTTCTATACATTGCAATGTTTTTGGTTCAACTTTGACTTTTCACTTTATTCATTCATTTGAAAAAAAAACTCTTTTTGCTATTCACTAACATTTTTAATGATTTTTCGCTGTTTTCCAGCCTGTCTCGAATCATAATACAAGTTAGGCGCAGTCCTTCTGAGCCTAAGTTCCGCACTGCGCCTCACACACTGCCGAGGCACAGGGAACTTTTCACTGCATGTATGAGCGCACCTCCTCGGGCGGTGAATGTTACGATCCATTTAGATACAGGTGAGGCGCAGTCCTTCTGCGCCTAAGTCCCGCACTGCGCCTCACACACTGGCGAAGCGCAGTGGACTTTACACCGCATGTATGAGCGCACCTCGGGCACCGACATAAATGAGGAGCAGCTTTCACTAAAAATCCTGTGCAAAACGGGCGCTCCGATGCGCCGATCTTTATACATGTCGCCCTATGTGGCTTTTACCAGTGAAATGCATATTTGCGTTTCAATGTGATTTCCGGATATGCACCATTGACTTTCAGACATGCTTAGTTCCATCTTTTAGATTCGGTGGCGGCAGTCCAATAAACCTCTTTAATTTTTATTCTTAGTGTCTTCCTATATATTTATATAGATTATTCTTTGTCACTTTTTTTCACTTTCTGCTGTATTTTAAACACATTTATTTTGCAAATCATTAACTCATTTCCGATCTTTGGAACGCACATGCGTTCCAACAGTGGTTTTTACTTCCTGTAAGTCGCTTGTGGTGTGCTTTGCATTGTTCTATCTTTTTTGATATTTTTGTTTTGTTTTGTTTTTGGAGTGTTTATTGCCCCCGTTTTATCATCATTGCAATTCATCTTAACCTGGGAAATTCTTTTGATTTGAATTGTTTATTGGTTGCCGATTGGCTGTTTCCTCCTATATATGGCACCATTTCCTCCTACCCTCTCACTTCTGCCGAAGCATTCCTGTAAAATGTGCATTGGGTCTTTTCAGCGTGTTATTTGGTCTGTATTATCCCATTATTATGGCTTTATTTTGTATTGGTTATTACACATTGGTTTGATCATATATGTATTATTTATGTTATCTTGTTGGGGCATATAAATTTTTTAAATATATTACTCTAAATCATGTGTACCATTTTTATTTTTTTTATTTTTGTAATTGAGTTATTTTGATTTGGGCTATACTTACCTGCAGCACTTTTGGCACTTTTTTGCACCGCTAGCGTTTATTTTTGTATTTGTGTTGATTTATTTTCAATAAAGAAATATTTATTTTATTGAGTAAATGTAGTTTTGTTTGACATCGTAGTATTTTGTTATCATTTATGTAGGTGGCTGTTTTATTGTTTTTGCTATTTGGTCCGTTTTTTTTTTGATTGGCAGATATATAGAGGTGAACATAGGTAGGGAAGTGCTGGAAAATTTTTAATTCTAAGATGTTTGTGCTTTAAATTCTGCAGCGATGAGTCGAGGCCGGGAAAAGTCATCATGGAGGTCTGGGCAGGATGCAGAAAGGGAAAGAGAACAACTAGAGTAATTGAAGACATTTCCGGTGAGTCCCTAAATATAATTGCACTGTAATCACTTAAATGTCTGCAGAACCTGTGTATACTGGTGTCTACCACTATATGAGTACTGTATGGTGGTATTATACGAGCTTCAGAGCCTGTGTATACTAGTATTTACCACTATATGGTCACTGTATGGAGGTAATATACAGTCTGCAGAGCCTGTGTACACTAGTATTTACCACTATATGGTCACTGTATGGGTGTGATACACAGTCTGCAGAGCCTTTGTACACTGGTATCTACCACTATATGATCGCAATACAGAAAAAATATTGGTAGTAGTGTAATGGTTTAGATCCATGCACAGTTTTGGGACATCTCTCAACTCTTATGGATGTTAAATGGGCTCTCCAATGCCCAGAAAAGATGGATGACGGAAAAAGCCCTTAATTAACTTTTTTCCAGAGCTGTTACACAGTTAGCTGTAGTGGTCCATTTGCGACCAATTATGAAGGGATGTGTGGCTTGATACGAAGGGGTGTGATCTAAGCAGACTTTTGTGCCATGGCGCTGCAGCCCAGAGTCTCCCTGATGGCCACTGTCAAAAGTTGCCATGTATGAATTAAACCTCTTTAAAGACATTGGCTCTATGTTTGGGGTTGTTGTCCTGCTGCAGTATACAGTACAGTATGTTTGGGATCACACAACTTCCTGATGGTAAGCATCTGATTGCCAGCAATTGTGAAGCATTTTTTCAATACCTGCGTGAAACTTTTGCACACAATTTGTTAGAAGATTTTCAAAGCATATACTACAGAAGTATAAACCACTTGTAGCCTACTACCTAATTCAAATTCTTTACTGACTCCTAGCAGGTTTTCAGTAGGGACAGTCTATTTTATGACAGCCTAAGTTTGCTATAAGACATGACAGGATGCTAGAAATGTCTGCAATCACCTCATTTACTAGGGTACTTCCATCAATGATACAATTATTTTTAGCACAAACTTGTTCATGGAACTGGAGCAGGAAAGTTTTCATAAAGGGAAGCTAAAAATACAGCACATTATATAAAAACAAGTTAATCCTTGCTGTCATTGAATGTTTTAGAATTGCAGGGGACGTACAAACCTGAGATCAGTCACAGTGTAATATCCAGGTTGCTGTGGAAATTCATCTTGAACAAAATACCCCATAGTTTTGCAGATATGACAGATCTGAATGAGGATACACACTGAGCTAGCTTCACTTCTGCAGCCAGACAGAGAAGCTACAAAGGCAGAGTGTTTACCTAGTGTCTCCTAGGAGACATGGGTAGGACTACGGATGGTAATCTATGTAATTGTTACTCTCCACTAATCCTGCTTCAACCAGGGAAAACTCATTGCACAAACTGCATGTATCATAAGTATATAGAGTTGCATTTTTAATATAATTATATATAAATACCCGCAATGTGGTGATACCAACAGTTTATTGGTAGGACAAACAATTCTGCAACCCAAAATGCTACCAGAAGTTTGACATCCATTACATGTCATTAAGATTGTACTGTATTGAGGTTTCCAATTTTTATAAAACGACTGTACTTGTAAATGTACTAATAGGATAAAATAAACAAAAATATTTTTATATTTTTGTTACTGTTTGTTCCTGCAAAGACTGGTGCATATGGTGCAAGACTACTGTCTGCTGCATTGTGTATGAATTTTACAGTTATGTATCAGGCAATAATATTAATTTACCTGGCTTGTATAACTGAATTCTTACAAGACTGTATGCAATATTGTGTGGCACATATAAAGTATTTTTTTTTAAAGTGCATTACATTTTGGGAGGAAATGGGGAAAAAAAATAAATTTAATTGAAGGCATTCAAAATGCAGTATAAGTTGCATGATAACATTATTCTGCAAGTTGATACATTCACCAAAGTTAAATATTTTTTTAGGCTTAATTACTTTTATTATTTTAACCCCTTGAGGAATGGGAGTGTTTTCTGTCACATTTATTTTCTTCCTAACCTCCAAGAGCCTTAACTTTTTTTATTTTTCTATCTACACTAATCAAAAAAGTTAGAGATATTTGGCTTTTGATTAAATTTTCAGGATAAGCAAAACATTTCTTGAAAATCTATAAATGAACTAAATGAGACCAGTTGTTAACTTTAGAATGCACATGTCCAACTGTTCAGTGTTTCAGTAATTATGGCACAACTTGCTGATCTCTAACAAAGAGTTGAATGAAAAAAATTCACCAACAGTTTGTTTGTTTCCCTAAAATCCCCAAAAAAATTTAGCCCAACAATTTAAATTTGGGATTCAAACAGTCCTCCTCATCTTGCTGTTCACATTTTGACATCATAAGACCAAGACAACACCTTAAAAATGATCAACAGAACCTCATCATTGTGAAGCTTTAAGCAGGATGCTCTTAGTGGCCACTAAGCTTAGAGTTTCATCAACAGGTTGTATCAGAGATACAGAGAGACTGGAAGAGTCACAGAAAGACAAAGGCGTCCTTTGGCTACATCACACGCTGATGACCTTTTCATTGTAAATAATGTTCTGCGGAACTGCCACACAACTCCAGGCACGTCTAAAGGAGGTGAGAAGCAACCAAATGTCCCATCGGACCATTCGTAACCATTTACATCAGTGTGGTCTATGTGCTAGATGACTGGTAGTTGTACCTGACCATACCACCAGGCACCGGCATTAGGGAGTATTTATGCTGGACGAGGGGCCAGTGGACCTCAGTGTTGTTCAGTGATGAAAGTCGATTCACTCTAAGCAGAAACGATGGCCGCAAATTATGCTGGAGATGTCAAGGAGAGCACTATGCATCAGCCATAGATGAACCTTTGGTGTTGGGGTGGTGCTACAGCGTGGGCAGGCATGTACTTACATAATATTATTAATCAAGTCATTTTACCTCTTCATGAACAAACACATGGCTAATATCATCCTCATCCATGACAGTGCTCCAACTCATCAAGGTCGCATCATTAGGGAATGGCTATTGTTGACTGGGGTACCTCAAATGGAGTGGCCTGCATTTTCTCCAGACCTGAACCCCCTCAGAAAATCTGTGGGATCAGCTGAGTTATTGTGTATAAGCTTGTAACTCTGTACCTTTGGACCTCAATGACCTGAGGGGCGCCCTTCAAGAACAGTGGGATGCCATACCTCAGCAATCAGTAATTCGACTTTTGAACAGCATGAAATGACGTTGTCAGGCTGTAACTGATGCCTAATAATAATAATAATAATAATCTTTATTTCTATAGCGCCAACATATTCCGCAGCACTTGACAAATTCAAGGGTAAACATACAGTCATTACACATTAAAAGTACTTACAAAAAGAGACACAAGGGGTGAGGGGGTCTGCTCCCTGAGAGTTTTCAATCTATTAGGGGGTATGGGGGAAACAACGGTAAAGAAGTGCCAAGTTTACAATGGCCCCCCATGTTTTATAAATAGCAGGGTTTACAGAAAAATGGATGAACCGCCACCCAGACTGTACATCTATATACAGATAAGTGCCTGTGAGTGCCCAAGTGCAGGGAGTGACAGATGACAGATGCCTAAGGCCACATGACATGTTATTGAGACATTAACATTATCTGGTGGTGTATACCCTCCACTGTTGGCTTTTGTTTCATTAAATTGTTTGAGATGAGAAAATCAACATTGCATGCTACAACTTGAGTGGCTATAGGATAAAATATCACTTCGATGAAAGCAAAAGCAAAGCCAGCTCACCTGGGTATGAAGGAACTGTTGTGGGGGTGTCAATATCAAAAGGGTGATTAAGGGTCTATGACCTGAAACGCGTCAGCGTATTGCCTCATATTGCTTTTTTTTTAACTGACCCATAATAAGATATACATTTTACACATTCCATAGTGCTGAATACTTTTGATGAAGTACCATTGTAGCTTGAAATGTTTACAATTTTCATAAATTACACCTGAAAGACAAGTATCTTTAACTTTTTGTGATTAGTGTATATAAACATATGAGGGTTTGTTTTTTTGTGGAAAATCTTGATTTTAATGGTACTATTGCCTACACCATATAATGTGCTTGGAAACCCAAAAAACAATTCGATGTGGGATGGAATGTGAAAAAAACTTAGTTGTGCCACATTTTAGGGGGTTTAGTTTTTAAGCAGTTCAACGTTTGGTAAAACTGACATGTTATCTGTAGTCTGCAGGTGATACCAAATGTGTAGGATTATTTAAAAAAAATTAAAACATTCTTTATTTTTTTTATTTGCACTGTAGCATAATCTGCTATGACCAAGAACTTTTTTGTTTTTTGATCTATAGACCTGAGGGGGGGTAATTTTTTTGCAAGTTGAAGTAGTTTTATAGGAACCATTTTGGGATACATGTTACTTTTCGATCCATTTTTATTTCAAAGTTTTGGGAAGTGACAAAAAAAACAATTTTGGTGTGGGGAATTGTTTTATCTTGCATTTTTTCACAGTAAATACATGAATATTTTTTTTAATAGAGGATTTTTAACCATGGGGAAAAACCAAATTAAAGATAACGCTTGGCATTTTTTTTTTTTTTAGTTATGTTGTTCAACCTGATTTAAATGATAACTTTGTAGTTACATGATAACTCATACACAGCCACAATACTAAACGCTGGGAAAAAAAGTGAGACCCCTCTACGTTTAAAAAAAACAAATTTTACCAATGTCAAAATTTTTCATGCCCCCCCACCCATGGCATGCAAAGGGGTAGCAGGGCGCAATGCGACTAGGCCCCTGACCAAGTGCCACGGGGGCCCCCCGCCCACACCGGGTTTTCACTTCCCCCAGCTAAACCGGGGCCCACAACGCCGCAAAAAAAGCGAACGGCATTCTGTTAAAAGCACGGGAAAGGGGGTTTCTCTTCAAACACACACGGAAGGAGAGAGGAGGAGGCGCTCCCCCTCCTCCAGCGCTTTGGGGGGGGAACTTGAGCTCCCAGCCAGCATTTCCCCCCACCCTTTCCCCCCTGGAAGTGCTGTCCGACTGAGCACAAAGTCAATCACATCACCAACACTTATATGTTATGTTAATAAAATATACATCAAAATGTACCTTATTAACATGAGGCGGCTGTTGGCACCATGCGGGGCGTAGCCTACGCAGCTACTGCAAACTACAAGTACAAATACCACACTAAAAATCGTAAATTTTTGAATCTACTAGTTGGATGCCATGTAAAAAACAACACTTTTCGGCCCCCTATATAATAAAAAAATATAATATATAATTTATAAATATATAATATATAATAATATAAATTTTGTTTATATAAAAAATTAATAAAAAAGGTGTGTCGTTATATGTGTTGGTATATATATTTTGCAGTAAAAATGTGTGTTAAAAAAAATTATATTAAAAAGTGTGTATATGTGTGTGCATATGGTCGGGAATAGTGAAAATAATCTATTTATATATAAGTGATATAAAATATTGTGTGTGTATAAGTTGGGTTTTATTAAAAAATATATATAATTTTATATATAAAGTGTTTTTTTGTGCGTGTATATATGTTTACATTGGTGCATGAATATGGTATATGTATTTTGGTGTTTTTTATAATATTTTTAAAATGTGTTTTTAAATGTTTTTTAAAATGTGTTTTGTATAAATTTATTTTTTTATTATATATATATATAATATAAAATATAAAAATTGGGATATAATGTGTGTTTAAAAATTAATTTTTGTAATATATTTTTGTATAATTTGTGTGTGCTGTATAATATGTGTGGTTTTTTTATATATAAAATATTTTTGGGGCAAAATTTTTATAATTTTATATATTATGTGTGTGGTTGGGTTAATATTATAAATTTTTGTGATGTAGTAATAATTGTGTGTGCATTATCAATGTGGTTGAATTTTTACAATAATGTGTGTATTAATGGATGATATGTGTTTGTGTGTGTTATTTGTGTATTATAATGTGTGGTATGTAACATGTTGTGTTTGTACAAATATATTGTGTGTGAATATATAAATGTGTTTGTACAATATTGACGTAGCTACAGGGGTTGCAGTGATCACACAGGACATAAAAGCAATAATTTCCTGTAGCGCGCTATACCGCAGACATCCGCCATGTCAAAAAGGAACCGTTGTTGAAAATATGGCCACAACAAGCGGCGGGAGGGGGGGGCCCCAAGCTGAAGTTTTGGACCCGGGCCCATGAGTCTTTAGCTACTTCCCAGCCCAGCACTGTCATAACTCTCTTGAGCATGGAGTTCACTAGAGCTTCACAGGTGGCAACCACTTGAATTGTCTTCCATGACGACATCACGAAGCTGGTGGATGTTAAAGACCACCTTCCATTTGAGGATGGTCCACAGATGCTCGATAGGGTGGAGACATGCTTGGGTACCGGATTTTCCCGGTGTGGAGGGCTTAAGGGGGGTACTGTCACGATCTATGCCGCAGCTCCCGTGCTGAGCCACGGGCATGGCTGTTTCCCGGCTGCTGTGGCATCCGCTGATGCCCCTGCGCAATACTCACCTGTCCCAGCTCTGTCTCAGCTCTTGTTTCTGCTCTAAAGGCTTTCGTCGCTGCTCAGTATAACTTACCAGATCTACGTTCCTGTTCCGGCCTGCACCCGTCTGTTCTCGCTGCCTGTGCGTGCACAAGCACCCTCTATTGTTAAAGAGACAAAAAAAAAAGTATTTAAAGAGACAGAACTCAAATACCTGCCAATTAACCTGTGACCCTGTTTGACTAAAAGGAACTTCCTTCCCTTGCTCCTGGTCAGTTTGATGTTGTCTACATGCATAGAGCTTGACCCCTGGCTGCTGTATTGCTGCTGTTATCCTGCATTACCTGTGCGCTATCAGTGTGCTTTCTGCTGTATACCTGCCACTGCACCAGTCCTTTTAGCTGCTGCATATCTGCCACTGTACCAAGTCCACTACTGTGCTGGGACTGTGCTACCTGCCTATGGCTACACCTGCTGTGTCTCGTTATTCGTACCAGCACCTGCTATCCTGTTCTGCACTTCAACTACCTCTGCAAGTTACACCATCTACGCTAGCAGGGGCCCAGAGGATCCACATACCTGGCGTTCTATTTTCCCCAGAATGTGACAGCCAACTTTCCATAAGATAAGGTAAAACAAAAAGGAGCATAAGCCATTCATATAGTGAGTATCTGTGCACATAGGAAGATGAGGTTCACATGAGTGTATGGAGTGTGGGATACTGATGAATGAAGGAGTAGGGGGTAAAAAGAAGGTATCGTATATACTCGAGTATAAGCTGACTTTTTCAGCTCATTTTTTATGCTGAAAAAGCCTCCCTCGGCTTATACTCGAGTGTATATGTTATACAAGTTCTATGTATCCAAAGTACAACTCATCTCACCTGAAAGTGCAGGTTCTTCCACGACCTGTGATGATGTCACATGGAGGAGAGGAGTCATGTGACTTCTGTTTGCTTCCTTGACCTGTGATGATGTCCCACGGAGGGGGGAAGTAATGTGATGCTGCTCAGTTCTGCTGTACTGGTTATGATCACTGCTGGATGAGCTGAAGCAGAGCTGTGTATGTGAGTGTTATATGTGCCTGCAGAAGAGCTGTGTGTAATGTGCAGGTAGCAAAGCCTTATGTGTGTAATGTGCATGTAGCTGGGCTGTGTGTGTGTAATGGGGCTAATTGCTGTAGACAGCCCTACTGTCACGGTTCACGCCGCGGCCCCCGCTATGGACCGACAGCGTGCCCGTGCCTCCTGTGTCCCGGCCGCTGCTGCGACATCCCCTGGTGTCCCTGGCTCCCTGCACGCACCTGTCTTGGCTCCTTCCACTCTTGAAACCTCACCATTGCTGCTTCCTTCAGCTCCCTGGCATTCTGTGCGCACATGTTTCCCTTTTAGGGCACGCGCGCGGCACTGCACCGCATTTAAAGAGTCAGAGTACCTTGGCCCTGCCCAGTGACCTGTAACCTCTGGCTACATAAGGAACCTCCTAGAGCTTGACCCCTTGGCTGCTGCATTGCTGCTGTTCTATTATAGGTTCCTACATCTATCAGTTCCGTTGGCTGCACCTGCTGGCCTATACCTGCTACCTATCGTGGACTGGGCATACGTTCATAAGCTATACCTGGACTGAGCATCCGTTTATCAGCCTCCGGTGTCCAGCCTTCCAGCCCTGCACTTCGGCTACCCACTGCGGGTATTACCATCTCTGCCTGCGGTGGGCCCTGTGGATTCCCTGTTCGAGGACCTTTCTGGCTTTGCGGCCAGAAATCGTTACACCTACTTTGTTAATTACAGGGATAGCTCTACTTAGCTAATTACAGAGACAGCCCTACCTGGCTAATTACTGGGTACAATCATATCATACATTGTGGCACCAAGCCCAATAGCTATGCCTGTCTGTCCTGGTTAATGAAGCGGCATCACATACTTACATACTGCATTCCCCACCCTAGGCTTATATTCGAGTCAATAACTTTTCCCCTTTTTTTTGTGGTAAAATTAGGTGTCTCGGGGTTTATTCGGGTCGGCTATGGTCGAGTATATACAGTAATTGCACCTTATCATACACGCAACAGCTAACGAACAAGGGGGAGCATATGACGACCTTAACATTTCAATAAAAATATTGATATTTCCAGTTGGGAAACAAAATATTATTCTATACAAATATACATGCTCATTAGATCTTAACTTCCTGGTCCTGTCTTTAAAAAGGAGATTGATGGAAGCGTCTGATAAGCCAAGCCCTGGCTAAAGTAGGTCATAACTGTATCCAGTGACTGACTGACTAGGCATCTACAGCAGCTTATTTTTTGTTGCTTACTTCTTTTTTTAACCCACATATCTAATGTTTATTTATTCATTTTTTATTAATTTATTTTGGCTTTTTTTCCACCCGTTTCTTCAGCAGTAACCTTTTTTTATTTTTGTGTTACTTGAGGCCTTTGGGGTGCATAACAGCATTAAATTAATGATTTGTTTATTAATTAATTAATTTATCAATAAAGAAATTACTTAATAAGTTTTTACTTTTCTTGTATGCTTATCTTTAACCTTAATTTTTTCAAACTTTTGTTAGTTAATTTTTTTAAGCCAACTTTCTTTTCTGCATCTCTTAGGCAGTATTTGAACACAGCCCTGGGGAATCTGATTTGGAAGACATATAGGAGACAAAAGGAGCCACTTTTGACAGCACTGAGAATAATATTGTAGGGTTTAAATAACAATCCAAGTTTTCTTCTATCCCAGTTGTTTTTTTTTGGAGTGTAACTGTCAATCACTGCTAACTTCTTTCCTCCATTGTAAATGGACATAGCACACTCTTGACTCCTACAATGAAGTCTGTGCCCACAGACTCCCATCAACTCAAACTTTGGACCATTAGGCTAAAAGTAAAATGGCCTCCTTCATTGGAATGGACATTGGAAAGTATGGCAATGGGCTGCCCGTCTGCAGTTACAAACAGTACTGCTTGAAGCAAGTTTATTTTATCCAAAATTCTGAATGACTGTCATGAATATCGATGATTTTTAGAAACAATTGTATGACTTATTTTCTACTCAAATATGCACTAACTTTAATATTAATGGTATGGTCTCTCCAAGCTATTTTACAGAGCCACTGTCACGTCAAGGGAGGTACAGTGAGCCCTGACTGGAACCCAGCCCACTGTTCCTGCCTACTTGACGTGCTGCCCTAGATGGCAGACGTCAACTGGGCAACAGTCCCTGGGCTACTAGAGTGCTAGGGCTGTAAACCGAGTACCGAGGGCAGGTTTTCCGGAATACAGCGAAGTCACGGACAAAGAACACGACTCCAACACCAGCTCAACAACGGTTTGTTTTACTGAATTTTCTGGAACAAGTTGGTGAACAGATCCCCCAAACACAATTTACAAATACGACCGGGCCCCCGGGCTGCACGCGCCCCACCAGAAGTGTACTCTCTGGATGCCCGGTAACTTTACCTAACGGGGGGGATTCGGAAAGGCCGAAACCCCTTACCTTTTTTAATCCCCGAATCACCAACGGAAAAATTTGTGTATGGTGCAGTTGCAGGGGCTCGTGGGCAGCACAGCACTTACACATTTAAAGATTTACCCATACCCTCCCAAACCACGGACAAAAAATTTCCCTCAAGAGAACCGGTTAAAGTAGCAAGGGTGCACTAGTAAACTCCCAATCCTAAACAGGGGGAGTTTTGGGAAACGTTTTTTTTGGGCCTGTAACTGAGCATAAACTAACAAAAACTAATACAGCCTTCTCACAGTCCTGAACCGGGGCGTGCACCATCCGCGGGGTACCTTAAAGAGGGCCGGAAATTTCCTGTTCTAGGTGCAATCCTTGGGATGGCCCGGCTGCAGACAGTCCCTCTACTTGGCAGTTTGCCCTTTCTTGCCGGGATTCTCTCTTCCCGCGATGGCTCTAAGACACGGCCTCCTCTTCCGGAAGACGGGAATCCTGGCTCCTTTAGCTAACTGTTCTCTGCCCGGTTCTCCTCAGAATCACAGCAGCTTCTAAAAAGGGCTGCTACATGTCCCTTCTTATCCATGTTCCTCATTTGCATATACGGGAAACGGGACATACGGCATCTTGTGGCCAAAAGTAAAATACAAAAAACATTTTACAACGTCGCAGGTTTTATTGGGAAAAACAAAAGGAGGCTGTCCCACTACCCCAAATACCACCCCCACTAAAATTGGCGTTCTCGAAAACCCTCCCCACCAAACTCGTTTCCCATAGCGCGGGGGGGGAAACCAAACGTGGATCTGGGCGCCCTAGGGGGGCTATGGTTCGGGGGCTTCAGGCACCTCCCCGGGGGAAGGAGTTGTTGGCGCTCCACTATCTCCCTGGGGGGCAAGTTTGTCACGCTGGAACCTCGTTGACACCGGCAATGGGACAGCCCACCATTATTCAACAAAGGGGAGGTGCGGGAGGGGGGTAGGTACTTCGGGCGTTTTTCAGGCACTTCAAAATCACAGCGCCCAATAGTTGTGCAGATTTCGTGAGGGGCCCCCCTTCCCATCAGCTCTACCTCGTAGACTGGGAGGGCAGGGTCCACGTTCTCTTGACCACTAGGGGACTGCCCCCCACCTCCCATCCAACCTCCCAATGGCCCTTACTCCTGACCATCCCCCAAACCCTTGGCAAAACTGTCTCTCTGCACAGGCCGTGGGTTGGATGCACCACTTTTTCAGAGTCCCCAAAAACCTTGTGCACCACCCGTCGGCGGGCGGGTTCCTGGGTCCGGGCCGTGGTACGGGTCGGGGGGTGGTGTTCGGACGGGGCATGTGAAGATCCAAATCTCTCGACCCGGCTCCGAACATCAGAATTGTGGGGATACCCGGGGGTACTGTAAACCCTATTGTTATGGGCCCACATCAGCTCAACAGGTCCAGGCCCCCTAGCCTTTTGGCTTCCTCTAAAGTCCGCGCATCTGGATAAGGGGGGTTAAAAAACCGCCACAAGCTCCTTCCCCTAGGATGATACGAAGAGTACGGGAACGCTCAACCCCAACAACTGGTACAGTTCCTCATTATGCCCCTTGGGAAAGACCCCCTTGGTCAGAATGTTCCTCTGGGGCACCCAAACACCTTATAAAGTGCTTGCAGATCCCCTCGCAGCGACCTGCGTTGATCCCAGGGGGGTACACCCCACGGCTATTTATTTGAAAGGGGCTTCATGCCCAAAAAGACGAACCCAAAGGAAAGTACCCAACGCACATAGTCAATCATCAGGGGCTCTAGGGGCGCGATATCCGGATGGTCTGAACGGGAGCCCGCTGTGCAGGCTTTTATTTAACCACGGGACGAACATGAGGCAAGCTTCAACACCATGCTTAACAAGTGGGGGCGTACACCATCGTTAAACCACTTATGGGTTTTTGTCACCCCCAAAATTGGGCCCCCCTTCATTTCTGTAAATCTGGCAACCACCGGGGACCCCTTGCCAATCACCCCACTGCCCTTTCCCCCCCCATCGGCCCCAGACCACCCCACTTGAGTGTGCCCGCCCTGGAACCAGGGAACTGGCTAAAGTTGGGCATTTCAGTGTCCTCAAATTCCCATCAATGCTGCGGGATGGTAGTCTGACTGGGACCCGAAAGGGGATCGGCATTCCCCATTTTCCCTCCCTGACCGGGAAATTTGCGGAAATTTGGGATTTTTGGGGTCGTGCCATCATCCTCTCGAGGGGTCCAATTAGCTTCTCCAAAAGGCCCAATGGGTTGTTGTCGGGTCAGACCGTCACTTCTGACCTGTCAGTACTCGCAACCTTTTATCATGGACCCACCGGCTAACGATCCAACTTTAAAGGACATAATTGTAGGATTGCACCTGAACCCCGCAAGGGAAGACGGGATAGGCAATTTCTCCTCTCGCCCTTCCCCGGGCTTGGGGGAGCAAAAGCCCCCCAACCCCTGTAGACTACCGTCATAACCCGCAAAAAGGGGGGTTGAGCCCGCATAGGCCAGAAGGAGCACTGGTCAGCGCCTTTTCACCCCTTCAAAACCCTTGCTGCCAGGTCCCCCCTCAAAAGGGGATTCTTTGGACCCCCAGCAGTTCCTAATAACCATTTAAGCGGGCCCTTTTAGTGAGCAAAACGGGGGATAAACCTTCGGAATACCCAGCCAGTCCCCCGGAAAGCCCACACCTTGTAGTGTACACGGCCGAGGGCCCGTTTTTGGGTGCCCCCACCTTTCTGGGGCCGGCTGTACCCTTTAAAGTGACCACATGCCCCCAAGTGTCATTCGCTGCTGGAAGAGCTGGACTTCTTTGGGTTGATTTAAGGCCATGGTCTCGTAGTCTTCAGAACCTGCCGCGTTTCTGAAATGGTCCCGAACAATTCCCGAACACCACCACATGCAGGAATCAGCACCGACTCAAAGTTAAATCCCCAACAGTGTTCCATCACCCCTGGAATGTCCCCCGGGGGTTGGAAAGCCAAACGGCATCCATTGAACTCTAAGTCCCATAGCAGAAAAAATCTGTCTTTGTCCTATCCTTCTCAGCCCCGGGACCCATATCCCGCTGGCCAGGGAAGGGTCGAAAAGAACTTGCATGGCCTAGAGCGGGGCAGCGACCTTCAATCCGCGGGGGGGATAAGCTCACGAAGGCGGGGATTTACTTTCCCGTAGCTACGTAAACCCGAGCGCCTCTTTTTTTCGCACCAAACAACTGGGGCGGCACAGGGACTTTGACCCCCTTGAAAACCCCGTTTCTCCCATGTGGCCACCATTCTTTCACTTCCGGTACATTTTGGGTGGGATTTGTCGGGGCCGTTCTCTGATGGGGGGGCATCGCCTGTGGGGGGTTTTATGCTCGATGGTAGAAAAACCCCAAGTCTTCATTATGTTCAGAAAGCCCCCTGAATTCCCAGGGGTATCTTTCCCGCAGCTTTTGCCCTAGATAGGTCCCGCGGGTCAATTTTCCCTCGAGCCAAATCACTCCCATTCCCTTCCGCCTCAGGGCCCCCCTTCGGACACCCATGCTAGTCCCGGCCGACCTCTGTCGGCCATGCTGACGTCCTTTCGCTGGGAGATATCTTCTCAAGGAAAATGGACTTCGAATACGGTATTTGCAGGAATGGTCAACCGCTGTTTCCCTGACGTTGAGGCATCCACGGGTACACATCCCCCCTCCCCCAGTGGGAAGGGCCCGAGCTACCTGGTCGTTCTGTGACTCTTCCTTGAGACTGGTTCAACCAAGACTTCCCGCCCCTTTAACTTCCGTCGGGTTCCCCCCCCGCAGATCAATATTTTTTTCGTGTCGTGGCGGGGTTTTGATCGGGGGCCCTCTGACACCCTTACGGCCCAAGGGTCGACCCAAAATTGGGGCCTTTTGCAACCCGCACTCCCCACCATTGTCTAGGGGCCTTCGAGTGGCGGGGCTGGGGGCCCGCTGCCAAAATTTTGGGCCCCCCTTTGGCATAGAGGTGGTGTCCAGGCTCGAAGCCTTCAGCCCGGATCACATCCACTCCCCCGGATGGGTGATCCACCCACAACTCCCTTTTTGCCAAAGCTTGTCAAACAACGGGCCGCATCCAAATTTTCCCTTTACATCCACTCACCCTTTTTTGGCTGCCGTCAGCCTATTATGCGCCATCTTCTGGGTCCATCATTGCCCCAATGCCCAAGAATTCCAAGGGCATCAGGGACCTCGACCCAGTACAACTAAAAGTGATTTTACTTCTAAGGGTCTCTTCCATAACAACATGGATAAAAGAACATAATCCTTTGGGATGGGGTTTGGTTTTTTGTTTCCCCCAAAGGCGCCCAGCATGCGGCGGGTTGGGAGTTTAAACCCCCGGGTCTGCCCTTTACCTTTTGTGACACTCTCTGGCATTGGCCCATACTTTTAAAAAGCCCCGCAGAGGGCCCCCTATACTTCTGCAACCTGGTGGACCTTTGCGGTAGGACCCCCGCTGTGGAGCTGATCGAAAGGGGTCTGTGGGAAGCCGAAAACACTTCTGGAGCTTGTCCGTTTTTGACTTCATCTGAGACACTCAAGCCGAAGTTCTCTCAAATCTGCTCGTAAAAGTGTTGAGCGTTTTTATCGACAAATTTGAAAAAGGGAAGGTTTTTATTGATCGAAATTTCCAATCATTCGAAATTAAGGTTAAAATCTGAGCATCACTATTAAGATCGCCCTTTTTCGGGCTTCCTGTAATTTTGGGGGGAAACAAATCATATTATAGAATAAAGGGAGAGTTGTGTGCGACTCTGCTGGGTGTGTAGGTTGCGTTGGGTGGGAAAAAAAACATGACTCGTTTTACATAGAACAGCGTTTCCCCGTTTCGCTCATGTCTCTCAGCGTCTCATAGGGAAAGGACCGGCGGGG